>VDFB02282089.1:112571-203558 GCA_007258455.2 Sequoia sempervirens | reverse complement strand
GTGGGAGAGATTTGAAGAGCGGGAGAAAGGGAGGGAGAGAGTGGGAGAGAGAGTGGGAGAGGGTGGGAGAGAGTGGGAGAGAGGGTGTGAGAGAGTGGGAGAGAGTATAGACAATGAGATAAAATAGATGTATAAAAAAACCAACTTTATGATAACGCGAGCACATTTTTAAGTAGAGACATAGCCATTCTAGGAAGAGATAACACGCTCATGTTATAACGCGAGCACGTTATAGATTTTACTAAAAATGGTAAAAAACACAATATACCCATGATGTTGGCCCACAGTCTACATATTCTCCTGGTTCTGTGCGTGCTCTGACAAAAAGTAGTTTTTTTATTATTGAGTGAAGTGTCCATGCATGATTTTTAGATTCCACCACCTTTTTCATGATTTTTCCACCACCTTTGCATGAAATAGCAGAGTTTTCATGTTGAAAGACATATAATATCAATTCAATTTTTAATTCTAGTGATAACTGATATACAATTGAAGTTTGGAGGGGAACAAGCTTTTGAATTTAAGTCAAATTGTTGAGGAGTTTGAGGAAAGAACCAAAGGATACATAATTGGGTAGAACTCCTCCATTTGAAACTTTGGTTTTTTAGGTATGTGAAGTCTTTGTACATTTTTTCTCATTCTATTATGGCTTGCTTTCATTTTTGTTGTTTTGCATAATCCATGTTGATCATTGTTTATTTGTCATGTTACAACCTTAGGTTGTCAATGGACATTTTAAATTACATAATTCTATACACTTTCCAATCACATTTTTAAAATACATCTCTTTAAGGCATTTTTTTATTTAACAACTGACTTACTTTGTGTATGCTTTCAAAGCTTTCATTGAGGTATTTTGTCAAATAGTTATACAAACTAGTTGATTTCCTTGTCTATGCTACCAAATTTTCCATACATGTCTCTAAAAAATTGGAATATACTCCTAATGTAGTAGGGGGAGGCCTACAACACACAAACACACAACTCCAATATGCAAACACAATTTTCAATTTACATTTTCATCAGGACCTCTTCATTCAACATATTCACACTGTCCCTTGTAGCATATTGTAACGCTTAAAAATTGATGTTCATTTAGCCACATAATTTACCAAACTTAATACATTCCAAATATAGTAAAAAAACAAAAGATGCATATGTCATGATCTTTCCATAAATGCTAAAAAGATAAATTCAGAATAAATCTCATTCCATATATGCAAAATATATAACTTAATTAACAATAAGGATCATTGCAATGATACATATATGATTTCCATTTGCATATCAATGAGTTTCCATAAATTCACTCAAGTTTTCAATTACATGACTAACTCTTAATCAGTACATCTATTTCAATGTTACAATACTGAATTACAAATAAAATTACATTTACAAGTGGGCTTTTCAAGCCATTCCAAATAATACAAGAATACATTTATAACATTTAAATCTCTGAACCTCAACCGTTGTGACACCACTGGTCTTCTTGCAAGTTGGGGCCAAGAGTGTGATTAAGGGGCCTTTTCCTCCCAACCACGAAGTACAATACTTCCCCGAGTTTCTTCCTAATTCGAAGAAATCCTTAGCCCTACACGAGGAGCCTAGCAACCTAGAACAACAACGCAGGAGGGAAATCTCGATGCATTCCTAACATGAGAATCACATATTTCTTGCAAACAGGAGGTGGCAGAGACCTATATTCATTTAGTTCTAGGATTTTAATTCCATCTATTTCAATGGTGCAAGTGCTTGGCCAAGCATAAATAAAACAAATGATAGTTTTAGAAAAGGTAAAACTACCATCTCTGTGGGTCCACCTTCGGCATCCTATCCCAGAAGTTTCCCAAATAAAAAATAAATAAAACACTTTCCTTCTAAAGTTTCCAATCAATTTTAGATATCTCAATTTCAAAGGAATACCAACTATTACAAAGAACTCACAAGGTTCACAATAACTTTACTCTAGCATTCTACTCAAGTGAAAAATTGATAACAAGTTGGTTTTGCAACTCAACTCCTATTCTTTCAAAAAATGATCTAAGTTTGGGTCTTTTGAAAAGAGCATATAAGAATTCACAATTTCTCATTTCTAATTAAATAATTTGATCAAAGCAAATAAATCACATAAGTTCAGGAAAAGAAAACCTACTTTACTCAACTTAATAAGTATGGATTAGAATACTTAGATTTCCCTCATTTATTAATGGAGGTATATCTAGAAATAAATGCAAAGGATACTAAGTCATCACATAGGAAAGAAGGAAAATGAATAATTCCAGCACAAGAGTTTACCTATTCACTTTCAAAATTATGAATTATGTATCTCAAATTGGACAGCTAATCTTCTATTGAAATTATGAGATTAAAATGTTAAGTTTAAGACCCATATTGATATTCATTTACATAGCTATATTTTCAATACGTTTATAAGTATACATTCGTGTTTAAATTCAGAAAAGTCAAGTCTTTGTCAATATGCATGATTTTAGCTTGATTTTGTTTTAAATAGTCCTTTTAAAAAAAAAAAAACACAGATTTCATAAGTATATATATATATATATATTGAGGCAGTCAGATATTAATACCTGCATATGTTTACACAAATTTGTATATTTTACATTAAAATGTTTATAAGTTTTTCAAATATGGTTATCTCATTTCTCTAATTTTATATATAAGTTTTATATATAAGTATATTACATATATATAAATATAGCTCAGTTGTCTTTAAAATAAAAATAATTTGCTTAGAAAAGATAAGTATTTTACAATTAGATCTCCCTGTATGTATACATATATATATATAGCATAGATATATATATATATATATATATATATATATATATATATATATATATACATATATAAATACATACAACATATATATATATATAAATATGCATGAAGTAATATACCAAATTCATGTTGCGTTTCCATGCTTCCATACGCAATACATAGAGGAAGTCATTTTTAAAAGTAATTTATAGTTTAAAGGACGTGTGTGCTATGCTACTGGGCTTACACCCCTTCCCCATAAGGGGGAGGCATTGCCTATGGAAGGCAGCGCTTCCTCCATAGGCCGCGGCCTGTGGAGGGAGCGTTGTCCTCCATAGCGCAGCCCTTCCCTTATGGGGAAGGCTCGGTTGGGGAGAATCCTCAGCCCCCTTCACATAATCAAAACTTAAAACAAAATTTTATTTCAATAGCATTTAAATATTGTTCACTAAGATTTTGTTTTCAGTAAAACTAAATATTGTTAATGTTTAAATTAGTTTCGATACATGGTTTGTAAACAAGTGTATGTATATATATATAAATTTATATATATATATATATACGCATAGGGAAAATTATGTGTGCATATATATATATATAAATATATATATCTACATTTTCAAAACTTATTGTAAAAAGAATGAGCAATCTGGAACAAAATTTAATCCACGGTTTGCAGAGAAAAAACCCCAATCTGGAAGTGGGGAAAATACACAATTTTTCTTAAAGCACACAAAAGAACATAAGCTTATCTCAATCTTTCACAATCTAGCATACGATTCAAACTGGCATTCAGATTCCTCAGTAGTATCTATTTACTGCAATCAAGATTTGTGGGAAATGAATGGAAAACCTAGAAATTACGCTTCCAGCTGGAGATTGGAGATGCTTTCCATAAAACCTCTTCCTTTTGCCTCTTTCCAATTTGGTTTCTCTGAGAAAACTTCTTCTTCTTCCTTCTCTCCAATTGCTTTTCCAGCTCTCTAACTTTCCAATATCTACCTAAGATTAATTTTCAACACACTAATTTAAAAGATTCGACATTTTCTTGGCAGCCATTAGAGCAAAATTGCAAAGCTTGTTTTCAAGATTATTTTCAAGAATTGTTACCTTCTCGGGAACTCACTTCCCTTTTTAAAATTGTTTTTCCATTTACAATTTCCTACCCTAATCTTGAAATGTATTTTAAAATTAATAATAATTTTCAGTTTAATTGCATGTAAATCTCTTTTTGAAAATATTTACTCAATTATAAAATAAATATCTTGTAACTAATGGTTAACTTATTAACTCCAAGACTAACACAAATTAAAAGAAGAATATAATGCATGAGTATTTAATTAACTTTAATTAAAAATTAATCATTTATTTTATCATGCTTTCATTTCACCATTTATTTAATTTACTAATTATTATTTAATTTTCAAACAATTCAAAACAAACACACAAAAATTAGACATTCCTAAATGCAGTCTATATGAAACTAAGTGCGTGTGTGTGATCGAGAGATCTTCCTGCTTTGTCCTGTCAAGATGCTAACCCTCTCTCCTTGATCACACCCTTGGTCTTCAATTTCCTGCAACTCAAGTGCACTTAGGCACACAAATAATTGAATTAGTATCACATTAAGATATAAATAAAGCAAATACATTACATTAATTAAAATGCTACTACTCTATTTTTCTTCATTTTCAAAGTAAAAATATTCGATACTATTCAACTTTTCATAATTTAAATAAAAAATTTCATTTATCTCCACGCCAAAACATCATCATATTAATCATTATTCTACCAGGTACAACAAAACATGTAAAAAATCCACACAAAGCCAGAAAGTAACCTGCATCAAGATTGAGACGTGACACATATCAAAGTCACTCAATCGGGTATAATTCCACTCACACAAACTTTCAAATCACAACACAACACACATCAGGGACCCATTACAGAGCCTTTCAACATATCCAACAATCGCTAATGCTTGTTTTGTACCAAACTACACAAATTAGGTTTTCTATGCTTACAAGTGCCCAAGCTAGCCCACTTTTACAAAGGGACCACCTTCAAAACTTGTCAAAATATCTTGAAACCTTGGGGAAGCACTTTATATCTGTCAAAACTTTAAATTACAGTGTTAGATTGCAAACATTCAATCATTTACCACCCAAACCATAAAACCCTCTCCCTAGGCTTAGAAACCCTAGGTTTTATTGAAAGTAGCACTTGCCAAATACTCCAAAACTTGAAAAATGTTCACACATTTCTAAAATACATTGCTCATGCTCAATCTAACATAAAATAACACTGCCCAACTTAGAAACTCAATTTCACTAACCAAAACCTTATTTTTCTTAAGGAAATCTCAACATTTCCTCATTTGGTTTGACGCCCAATCCAAGGATCATCCTCCATTCAAGTTTCTCATGTACTTTGAAAATGTTTCCCTCCTAAAACAAACCACTTCAACTTCAAAAACTAACATTTGAAAGAGGTGACCATTGGTCTCCCTCTTTAATACACTTTTACAACCCTGGTGTAGGAGCACCTACACCTCATCTTCCTTATTTGATCAATTGATGGTAATTAGGAGGGTAATAGGTAGGTGGATGATTATTTGAGCATGTTTTGTTTTGAATAAGTTCAATCAAGACCACTAAGAATGTCTTAGGTTGATTTTTTGAGTTTAGGTGCTAAAATGTAAAAAATGGTGATCTTGCACTAAAGAGTGTTAAACATTGGTTGTTTTAGGACTTTGACACACATCGTAAGATTCTTCATTACTCAAACCTTGTTGTGGAATCCAATGTTCATTTGACCAAATATGGGGGTAGACCTTTGAACAAGACCTTGTGGAAGGTCCGTGAGTCTGACCATGAGGCAATACTTGACACAATAAAGAGTAGAGTAGACCAGATGGCTCATTGGATTAATTTGTAAGTATACGCACAATAGTTCTTATTAATTTATATTTGTATCCACATTAATTTGTTTGATGCCAATGCTATCATCTTATTTTACTTTGCGTATCTGTAAGTAACCCGGTAAACATTGATTGGTGTCCCTTTGTAGAAAATGTAGATTTATGAGCCATCCAAGAGAATCTCAGGAAAAAAAGCAATGCAACATCCCTATTTTGATGATCTTGAAAAATCTCAATTATGATTAAATAAGACATTACAAAAGTGTGTGCAAAGCTTGGTGAGGGAATTTCAAGTCAACCTTATCATGAGCACCTATGATGTAGAAATTATAAGAGCATCTCGAATTTCAAGATATTTTATTCATGAGAAGTGTTGTGTGCAATATGTATCTTGGAACTCCCAGTGAAGATGTATGGCCAGGAGTGACTAAGTTGAGAGACTGCCATGCCTATCTGTAAGTTCCTTCCATCTATTTTCATTTCATTTCCATTTTGGATGAGTTATTTCTTTTTATTCTTTTACTTTGCGTATCTGTAGCTAAACTAGTAAAAATTGATTGGTCTCTCCTTGCAGAAAATACTGATTTTGGAGCCATCGAAGAGAATCTCAGCCAAAAAAGCAATGCAACATCCTTATTTTGATGATCTTGACAAATCTCAATTCTAATTTGAAGCCATTATAAAAGAGCATGTGAAGCTGTGCGAGGGAATCTCAAGTTTCTCATTTGAAGTTAACCTCTAAATGAGAACCTATGATGTAGACATTATAGGAGAATCTTGAATGTATGAGTGACATTGTAAAATATCTGTGAGAACAGAGTACCCAAGGCATTGTAATGAGATTTAATTGTAATGAAATTTACTGAAATAATGAAATTTGGTGCATGGGCACCAAGGTTATGAGAAAATTTGGTTCACGAAAGTCTTTTAAGTTAGTTTTGTGTTTTGAGTTTCTTCAATTGAATATGGTCATAACACATCCACAATTGATTTATAATGTAATAAGTCATGTTACAAAAATAATAGTTAGGCATGATTGGAAAGATGTAGAATCATTTGTAAAGGCTATTTAAGTCAATATTTGAATTTATAGCCTTTTGAAGGCAAATCTTTGAATATGGTTGTAAATGTACTATTAGTGAGATTGAGATTGTTAACCTTCAGAGAGTAGCAGTATTTCTTTTGATGAAATTTCCTTTATATGCAAGGATTCAAAGCACATCAACCATGTGGTACAAATTATTAAATCCCATAGGTGATCTATAGCAATGAAAGAGTCTAAAAAGGCAGAGAGAGCTACACTGGTGACTCAGAAGAAACTTCAACTTTCAAAAACAAAGTCAATTAGGTTGGAAAATGTGTGGATCGGGCTAGCATTTGGTGGAAGAGGAAGAAAGATGACTAGAACTCTGGAGGCCCACCATACTAGATTTCAACATTCAACTATGAGAGTAGAAGAGAGAGTTGATATCATGTATCAATACATTAAGCATGCATTCTTCCAACCAATGGAGAAGGAGATGATTACTTTGCTTCATTTTCATTTGCATAAGCATATCAAGGCATGGGAACCAAGAAGAGCAAGGATGTCCAGTTTTATGTGGAGGTAATGGATATGGTCCAAACTTTAGGAGGGGCAAGAAGGTCAATGTATGATCTTGATGAAATTGAGGAAGAACAAAAAAAGAGGGACAAGAAAAATAAAATCAATACAGAGTTTCAAGGATTTGTCAAGCGAGTAAGAGAGCTATGGGAGTAGCCTCATCTAAAATATTTTGAACTAGAGTTTGATATGTACCATTTAGAGAGCTTGGTTTTCATGGAGTTCCTTTCAAAGCCTCTGCTTTTATTTTTCTTATGGTAAACTATTTGGTAGAGTTGGTGGAATTACCTTTCTTAGTAATCGCTATTAGTGAGATTGAGATTGTTAACCTTGAGAGAGTAGGACTTGGGAAAAAGGAATTTGATATGGCTATTGCTTTCAAAGACTTCAAGCAAGATGTACTCCGCATTGATGCCATTCCTCAATCTTCACTTGATGGCATCAAGGAATGGATGAACTCCATGGTTATAAAGTATTATGAAAGCAAAATGAACTTGTACTAACTGCCAATTTTGAAGACTATTACTGATGATCCAAATAAATTTATTGAAGATGTTGGTTAGGAATTTTTGAATATGGAAGCTAGTGATTCTGATTCTGATAATTCGGAAGAGTCAGATCAAGGATATGAACCCTCTAATGTAGAAGAGGAATCATAATCACTCTTCATGTTGCAGGTACCGGCTTTAATACCAACTACAATGGCAACATTGAAATTCCCTAGCAGTATTTATGTAAAGGAAATTTCCTTTAGATGCAAGGACTCAAAGCACATCAACCATGTGGTAGATGATTAAATTCCAAGAGATTTGTAGCAATGAAAGAGTTTGAAAAGGAAGAGAGAGCTACATTGGTGACTCGGGAGAAACGTCAGCTTTCAAAAACAAAGCTAATTAGGTTGGCAGACGTGTGGATCAGGCCAACATTTGGTAGAAGAGGAAGAAAGATGAATAGAACTCTGGAGGCCCACCATATTGGATTTTGATATTCAACCATGAGAGTAGAAGAGAGAGTTGATATCATGTATCAAAACATTAAGCATGCATTCTTCCGGCCAGCGGAGAAGGAGATGATTACTTTGCTTCATTTTCATTTGCATAACCATATCAAGGCGGGGAACCAAGAAGACCAAGGATGTCGAGTTTTATGTGGAGGTAATGGATGTGGTCCAAAATTTAGGAGGGGAAAGAAGGTCAATGTATGATCTTGATGAAATTGAGGAAGAACAACAAGAGAGGGATAGGAAAAATAAAATCAATATAGAGTTTCAAGGATTTGTCAAGCGAGTAAGAGAGCTATGGGAGTAGCCTCATCTAAAAGATTTTGAACTAGAGTTTGATATACCATTTAGAGAGCTTGGTTTTTATGGAGTTCCTTTCAAAGCCTCTGCTTTTATTTTTCCTACGGTAAACATGTATAATAACCTTCAATTCCTTGAAGGAGAGGTTGTTGGTTGATTTGTAACCCATTTTTGATCAAGAAGAGTGTTATTTTCCAGAAATTTACTTGTTTTTCTCACTTTTCTTGTTGTTGTGTGGCCTATACATAAGCTAAGATGATCTAAAACCTATTGGATGTTGTAGATTGATGAATTAGATTTCATTTTCACCTATTTAGAGGTTCTAACTCTTTGTATAGTGAAAGTTATCTTGTTTTTATTGCAGCTACCTACTTTCACAGTGTTCTTGGATTGAAGGGTTTCATGATGTAATTCGATCCATTCCAATTTTTGTGTCTACTGTAACTTGTGGAATGGGTCCCCTAACTTTTAAAATACATTCCTAACCTGTTTAGAATGTTGTGGATTCAAGGTTGGGTGTTTGGGATGATGTTCTAGGGTTGTAGCAGGGTATTTTCATGATGAAAATGAGGGTTTCAAGTGGTGTTTTGAAAAAATGTGGGAATGACTGTCCATGTAATGTATTATTCACCATGTACAGGGTCTGATAAGTTTGTCTAGTGCTTTTTTTGGGTATGGCAGGTGTGGGAGATGGGAGTTTCATTAAAACTCCAAGTATTTTGCTTGAAATAGAGGGTTTGGTGTATTAGGGGTCTAGAGGTCTTGGAATTGGAAAAAAATCATCAAATTGGAGGTTTTGAAACATAACATATTGTTGTTTGAGGAGTTTGAGTGAATATCTAGTGTTTAAAAGGCTGTCTCTTTGTAAATAGGGCTAATTTAGTAGCCTTTATGCAAGGTGGTCTATTGGATCTTAATGATGGTACAAAGAAACATAATATGATCTCTTGGGAATTTGTCTTAGGGTCTGTGTTAAAGCTTGATTGATGTTTGGTTGGCCATTGGATGACCTTCTCTAAAAGATAAGCCCATTTGATGAGATTTGGAGGCTATAAGTTAGGCAAGGGTTTATTGAAAACCCATACTTGAAATCTTCCCATAGCCAACCAAAGCCTAAAACACCTTCAAAAAGGTCTACACAAGCTTAAAAGTTCAAGAGATATTGCTGCCCCCAAAGATTTCTTCAAACCCTAGCAGTAAACCACCATTTTCCACTAAAAAATGCACCATTTGACATATAGTGCATCACCTAAAAACCATCTATTTGCCTCCCTTGCACACGAAACTTTACAAACATATTTTATAACCATAACTAAGCCTTTCCATCGAGTTATAGAAGCATACAGTGGGTGAAAGGCTTAATATGATATTTTAATGCACTCAAAACCCTTAAAACATGGTATACAAACCGACCCTTAGTAATTGGCTTCTAAAATGCACAAAATCACTTGAAATCCAACCAAACCAAAACTAAAACAGAGTTAAGTCTGCTTCCCACCGAATTCCATTGAAAAGAGAGCACAATCACCCTGTAAGGAATCGTACAGTTCAATGAAACATCAAATCCCAAAGTGCAAAATGGTAGCAATCTTTGACGGGGTATCACTCGGATACCATGGTGCTTATGAAATCTCTATATAAACCTATGGGATTGCGTTGGGGCCATATACAATAACCTCTCTTAGTTTTTTTTTTTAATCTCGGAGTGGTTTTTCCGTGGTTTCTAGTTTTCAGTTAGTGGAAAAAGTGTCAAATATAAGTAGTGGAAAGTTGCAATGTGGTGCAACTTTCGTTATGCAATTCGTGTGACCAAAAAAATTGTTCCAACGCATCCAAATAGGTATGTTTACGCTAGGTATGGTCCTCTTTCACACCCAAACATGCGGAATCGCTTTGAGCTACGTTCAACCGGATCGATCCCTTAAAGATCCAAAGTGCAAAATGACTGTAAACTTCAGCATGCTGCTACTCGGATACCGTAATGCTTAGAAAATTTTTGTCCAATCCTATGGGATCATGTTGAGCCCCTCTAAAATAACCTCTCTCAGTTTTTGTTATCTCAGAGTTTTTTTCCTATGGCGTCCAATTTTTAGTTGATGAAAAAAGTGTCAAATGGAAGCAATGGAAAGTCGCAAAGTGGTGCAACTTTCATTCTGCAACTCGTGTTACCAAACGAACTGTTCCAACGCATTTGAATAGGTATGTTTATGCTAGGAATGGTCCTCTTTCACACCCAAACACGTAGAATCGCTTCGAGCTACATTCAACCGGATTGATCCCTTAAGGGTCCAAAGTGCAAAATAGCTGCAAACTTCAACATGTTGTTACTCAGATACTGTGATGCTTAAAAACTTCTTGTCTAATCTTGTGGGATCATGTTGGGCCCCTCTACAATAATCTCTCTCGGTTTTTGTTATCTTAGAGTGATTTTCCTGTGGTGTCCAGTTTTTAGTTGATGGAAAAAGTGTCAAATACAAGTATTGGAAAGTTGTAAAGTGGTGCAACTTTTGTTCTGCAACTCATGTGCCCAAACGAACTATTCCAACACATCCAAATAGGTATTTTTAAGCTATAAATGGTCCTTTTTTGCACCCAAACACGCGGAATCTATCTGAGCTATGTTCAACCAGATCAATTCCTTAAGGGTCCAAAGTGCAAAATGGCTGCAAACTTCAACATGTTGTTACTCAGATACCGTGACACTTAGAAACTTCTCGTCTAATCTTATAGAATCATGTTGGGTCCCTCTATAATAACCTCTCTCGGTTTTTTTTATCTTGGAGTGGTTTTTCTATGGTGTCTAGTTTTCAGTTGATGGAAAAAGTGTCAGATGCAAGTAGTGGAAAGTTGCAAAGTAGTGCAACTTTTGTTCTGCAACTCGTGTGACCAAACAAATTATTCCAACGTGTCTAAATAGGTATTTTTATTCTAGAAATGGTCATATTTTGCACCCAAACACGCAGAATCGCTCTGAGCTATGTTCAACTGGATCAATTCCTTAATGGTCCAAAGTGCAAAATGACTACAAACTTCAAAATGTTTTTACTTGGATACTGTGATACTTATAAACTTCTCGTTTGATCCTATGGGATCGTGTTGGGCCCCTCTACAATAACCTCTCTCAGTTTTTGTTATCTTAGAGTGGTTTTCCCGTGGTGTCCAATTTTTAGTTGATGGAAAAAGTGTCAAATGCAAGTAGTGGAAAGTTGCAAAGTGGTGCAACTTTGGTTCTGCAACTCGTGTGACCAAATAAAATATTCCAACACATCCGAATAGGTATTTTTATGCTATTCATGGTCCTCTTTCACACCCAAACACGTGGAATCGCTCTGAACTACGTTCAACCAGATCGATCTCTTAAGGGTCCAAAGTGCAAAATGGCTTCAAACTTCAACATGTTGTTACTTGGATACCGTGATTCTTAGAAACTTCTCATCTAATCCTATGGTATTGAGTTGGGACCCTCTACAATAACCTCTCTTAGTTTTTGTTATCTTAGAGTGGTTTTCCTGTGGTGTCCAATTTTTAGTTGATGGAAAAAGTGTCAAATGGAAGCAGTGGAAAGTTGCAAAGTGGTGCAACTTTCGTTCTGCAACTTGTGTGACCAAAAAAACTATTCCAACATGTTCGAATAGGTATTTTTATGCTAGGAATGGTCTTCTTTTGCACCCAAACATGCATAATAGCTCCGAGCTATGTTCAATTGGATCGATCCTTTAAGGGTCCAAAGTGCAAAATAGCCACAAACTTCAACATGCTATTACTCAGATACCGTGATGCTTAGAAACTTCTCGTCTAATCCTATGGGATCGTGTTGGGCCCCTTTGAAATAACCTCTCTCTTTTTTTGTTATCTTGGAGTGGTTTTCTTGTGGTGTCCAGTTTTCAGTTGATGGAAAAAGTGTCAAATGCAAGTAGTGGAAAGTTGCAAAGTAGTGCAACTTTCGTTATGCAACTTGTGTGACCAAAAAATTTATCCCAACATGTCTGAATAGGTATTTTTACACTAGGCATGGTCCTTTTTCACACCCAAACACGTGGAATTTCTCTGAGTTACGTTCAACCAGATCGATCGCTTAAGGGTCTAAAGTGCAAAATGGCTGCAAGCTTCAGCATATTGTTGCTTGGATACCGTGATACTTAGAAACTTCTCATCTGATCCTATGGGATCACGTTGGACCCCTCTATAATAACCTCTCCCAATTTTTTATTTTTATTTTTAATCTCAGAGTGGTTTTCCCGTGGTGTCCAGTTTTCAATTGATGGAAAAAGTGTCAAATACAAGTAGTGGAAAGTTGCAAACTGGTGCAACTTTCGTTTTGCAACTCGTGTGACCAAACAGACTATTCCACTACATCTGAATAGGTATGTTTACGCTATACATGTTCCTCTTTCACACCCAAACACACAGAATCTCTCTGAGCTACGTTCAACTGGATCAATCCCTTAAGGGTTCAAGTGTAATATGTTGAAATAGGCCATTCCACCTATTGTTCAGGTTGTGTCTCAGTGATATGGGCCTAATGTAAGTAGGATAGGGATTAGGAATAAGAAAATAGCATTGGTAAAGGCATTGGAAGAGATTACTAACACTGCCCCTGTTCAAAATTCAAAATTGAGGCCCCTTAAAAGCAAGGCTAGAAGAGGTGAAAAGAAGAAATTGCTTGAAAATAAGTTAGAATAGGTTAGAAACAGGGTGAGGTTGTGGAGTTTGATGTGTTCAAAAGTTCTACAAGGACAGGGGAGGTCAAAAGTATGTTATCGAATGATGCCCTACTTGGGAAAACAGGGGTTTTGAATGAAAAAGAGATGTTTGAGGGAGTAAAACTAGGCAAAGTGAAGATGCAACATAATTTGGTGGTCAATTAAGTTTGTGTAGGCAGAATGAAGAGTGTTGGAATAGGTTTTGAGTTTCGGGTTTGGGTTTGGGGGTTCGGTTCACCAGTTAGGCCAATTTTTTTTGGAGGGGGGTTCGGTTCATTTGGGTTCGTTGGTACAAAAATCATGTAAAAACAAAATATAAATATATATGCAGCCTAGAAGCATGCATTAGGATTAGAATATCACATAACATCATATAAACAACAAAACCACCTTAAAATTGAATGTCATTTAAAACATGCATGATAAATATTCATCTTTGAAACTTGAATTGTGGTAGCTCGATATACAAACTCTATTGATGCTAGGGTTCAATTTGTATGATTTTAAAAAAGAAGCCAACTGAGTAGAGTTATTAGCGTTCTTCATAAATCATAAGAATTTGTTAGTACACTAGCCATTTTGATGTCTTTTTGCAGTCTCAAACATTATTTTGTATCATTGTTACATTGGTCTTGAGATTGGTAGCTTAATATAGCTCCACAATACAAAATATGGTTTACCTATGAAGCGTAACAATGGCATATGTAGATTTTTCTTTCAAAGAACCAAAGGGTGAGTGCACAATTGGAGTGCATAAACACATATATTTTTGTAATATCAAGGATACTTTTTGAAACTTCCATCCATTGCTAATCTAAAAGGAAAATTCTTATACATATCCTTTGCTTAATTGAGTTGTTCCAATCAAAGGATTAAATATATTGGAATCTTTTTTATCAATCATTTCATAGAATGCCAATTGAAAACATGTTTTTTTCTTTTAGATAAAGTTGTTTACCATCAATCAATTAATTTATTCAAGACAAACCATGAAGGACAACAATGATCAATGCTATGGCTAACCAATTAATAAGTATACACGTTCAAATAATTCAAGCATGTACATGTGAATAAGGGAAGCATAAGTAGTCACAAACACATATGCCTTGAAGAATACACATGAATACATAGTATACACAACTTAAGAGAAAAGTATATGCATGAATACAAGGTATATGCATGAAAACGCATAAGTCACAAAGTATACATTGGAACACATGTAAGTCACAAAGTATACATGTACGTTGTAAAGTAAACACTTCAATACACAACACTTCAATACACATAACTCATATCTATTGAACCATGAATTTATAACATGCAAATATGGACACCATCGATAAAAAAGATTTGTATAACCAAATAGCCATGTACGCATACATCAATATATGTTGATATAAGTATAAAATATAGGTACAAAATAGCCATATAGGCTTATGAGAATGCCATATAGGCATATAATGTCAAATATATCCAATACAAAATATGTACAAAACTGCCATGTAGGCATACAACAAAGGGCTCTGGAATAAAAAGTCATTGCTCTCCAAGCTCTCAAAATAAACACTTGCCCTTTGCTGGTCGATTAGATGGCGATAGGCCTGTCACTCATTTTTGTTGCACTTGAGGAGTGCTCCTGCTTCTCCTCCTACTACTGTTAAGTTCTTGGTGCAGTTTTAACTATTACAATAAGAAGTAAAGACATTAATATATAGAAATTACATTATAAAAAATGATATATTTTTAAAAAAATCACTTATGGCCATCTCATGATCACTCTTCTTGAGGGAAATATTCATACGCTGATGCTGAGACATGCTCAAGCCTTGTATAAACCATCCAAATAGAAATTAGACTATGAATCAATAATTTGGTTTGATTTTTCACTCAAACTAACATCTATAACAACAAATGTAAATTGAAATTTAGTAATTTGCCTCATACCTCCCCTGTCAGAGCCATTGAGGATTGTATAGCAGATGAAACACCAATATCCATTTCCCTCGTAACATTTGGAGGTGTTTCTACAACCAACATTTGAAAATAAAACAACAAATTATTTAATCACAAAAAAGTTACAATAGTGATGGACACGTCATGAATTATAGTGTATGAGATCTAATGAACAAAATTTTGAGTACTTATTAAACTATATATTTCTGATTATCATGCTTACTATTTTCCCTATCCATATCTTGTTCAAAAGGACATGTTTTTAGGCTTTTACCCATAGCAGCAAGCCGCTGAATCATTTGATTAAATGCTTTCATAGACATTTACGATAACTATGGTGGCATAGAGAAGGCAGTGAACTATTTGAAAAAATGCCTCAAAAGAAATCCAGGGTCTCGTGGTGATGGAATGCCATTACAAAAAAATGCATGCCATGGCATTCCATCACCATAAGAATGCATTTCTTTCAGGAATTTTTTCAAAAAGTTCATTGCCTTCTCTATGACCAGTATTATTGCTTAATATTATGCTTTGATAGTTATTTTTCCAAGCATCCATAGTTTGTTGGAAAGCACCTATTTTAGGCTTTTAGCCATAGCATCAAGGAAGCACGAGTAGTTTGATAAAATGCTTTGGTGCACATGTATGAAAAATGTGGTATCATAGAAAAGGTGGTGAGCATTTTGAAGAAATACCTCAAAGAAATGTGGTCTCATGGTGATGGACCTTTTTGAAACTACTAACTACCTTGTCTATACTATTGTTTATTATTATAGTTTCATAGATTTTTTCCAAACATCCATAGTTTTTCGTGCAAGTGCACCTTTGCAAGCACATGCCTCCATGTGAAGAAATTGCATCACTACTTATGCTGACTTTCTAAAGAACTATACTGTAGTTGAAATTTTTTCATCTATCAACATCTAGTTATTAGTTATGGAATGTGAAGTAATGCTTTGAGTTTGAATGATGTTCAATGCAATGTAACCAATGATATGAATATAAACTACACAAATCTATTAAGTACAATTCATTAGTTAAAATATTTATTCTATTACCTACGTGAAGGTTTGAGTAAATCCGCTGGCACTGGGAGGTGTTCCCTCGAAACCTCCAATATTACCATATTCAACATCCAAAATCACATATTAAAATACCATTCGTAAAACAATGCTATTAACATGTAATAAATTTATAATTGTTTACTAGTTACATACCTTGCCGATAGGTGTATTGCAGAAATAAGTAGGTGGAGGGCCGGTGTATCCAGTCTCAACACTGTGACCTGTAATTTTATTAAAATCATAAAACTAAATTAGTTAATCTTTCATTTCAAAATCAAATTTTAATAAATTAAATTCAATGAACATGCTAACTTTTACCTGAGTATCAATTCCATACGTATCATGCAAAATGTCAGATGCCCTCTCCATCTCTGTAGCTGCATAAGGATCCTTTGCAGAAGCCTCTTGAGTGCAAGTGGGGTCATATGAACAAGTCGCCCTGCAAGATTGACACACATGGGTTCGAAGCCACCACTCGAAGACTCCCCTAAATGGCATTGTAGAATAGGGATAGTATGATGGATGACACTCTGGGTCAAAGTGTTGATCACCTACAATGGCTCTACATCTGCACTCTCCTTCACGACTGTAGGTATAACAACGTGCTCATGAGGTAGCCTAGTAAGAGCTCGTCTCCCTTGCCACGTAGGATTTGGCTGTGCACCAGGCCTATCCTTACCCAACCCCCCACCTCTCCCCTAGAAGTCCCTCATATCAAAATAATTTGGTATTTTTTTCAATATGAACTCACTGTATAGTTTCCTAAGAAAATACTGGGGAATTTCACAATTGTTGCATGGTCGGTCATCAAAGACCATGTACCACCTATCATAAAAACGGTTCCTAATCTCTTGGTGGTGGCACCAATGAATAGGGAACATCTTCACATTGAGGCTAAGATTTTGATTTGTGTGTGGGCCAGTGAATAATGAGCAAAAATCACCTTTTGTAATTTTTAAATCCTTTACTTGTTTATATGATAGTTTATCTACATAATATGCCCTAGTCGCCTACCTCCTATCTTGCTAACCAGTTATTTGTTTGCTAATTGAATCTACATTTTTTAACATATCTTTCAATGAATTTGTGAGGGTCATTCTTTCTGTGGTTGAACCATTTGGATCACTCAACCTACTAATAAATTCCTCAATCTATTTTTGTTGTTCTCAATCTCACTCATTAAATTTTGTTGAGTGCAAGGAGGGTGTTGAGGGATTGGTAGAGGAGGTTGTTGTTGAGGTTGATTTTCTTGTTGAGGATTTTGTTCTTCAGGATTTGGTTGCTCTTCTTCTTGAGGATTTTGTGGGTTTGTAGGTTCATTTCCATCTCCTACAAATTCAAAAAATTATATATCAAATTTAACCTAAAACTAACAAAATCAACCTAAAACTAAGAAATCCAAAACAAACAACAAACAATACTCACCTCTCCCACCTCTTCATCATCATGGCGCTATCCTAGCAAAGAAATAGCAAGTCTTGTTGAAGATTTGTGCCCAATACCTCCTCCTAGAACGTGAGTGTGAAAGTTGGGGGTTTTGGCCACAGGCATAAGAAGAAAACAGTCAAAGTGAAAATGAAGACTTTCACTTTTTTTTTCTTTTAACATGCTATAATGCAAGCGCATTATAACGTGCTCGTGTTATAGCATTTTCAAACTTTTTTTAGAAAGTGGCCACGAGATTGGTACCCAACTTCATGCACCCACCCTTATAACCAAACCATAGCTCAAAAGGAGTCTTACCAGAAATACCATTGACATTTACCTAGTTTAGAGTGTACATAGTAGTGCTTACAACTTCTCTCCAATAGATGTGAGGCATATTTCCTTCCAACATCATTATTCTAGCAACATCTAGAATTGTTTTGTTCTTTCTCTCTACAACTCCATTCTGTTGAGGGGTTCGAGGAGTAGATAACTGTCTTTTGATTCCATCCTCTTCACATAAACAATTGAACTCTTGAGAGGTGAACTCACCACCTCTGTCTGGCCTTAGGTATTTGATCTTCAGACCTGTCTCATTCTCTGCCATAGCTTTGAAACTTTTGAACTTCTCTAATGATTCACATTTTTATCTTAAGAAAGCAACCCATATCATCCTAGAGTAATCATCAATAAGAAGCATAAAGTACCTTTCTCCTTGTATACTTCTGATTCTAGAGGGATTGTATAGATCAATATGCACCAGATCCAGTACTCCATTAGAATGATGTTGTTTTCTCTGAAAAGGAACTCTAGTATGTTTTCCCGTCTGACATTCCTTGCATATTGTGTTAGTAGGGTTCACTAGCTTAGGTAGATCTCTTACTGCTTGAGTGGAGCTTACCTTGAAAATGTTATCCAAATTCACATGACACAACCTCCTATGCCATAACCAACTTTCATCTACTTGAGCAATTAAACAACTTTCATTAGCATCATTCAGGTGAAAATTATTACCTCTTGTCTTTGTACCTAAAGCAATTACATTTCCATAGCTTCCAAGTATCCTGCATCTTCCATCATTGAACTGAAGATTGTAACCCTTGTCCACCATTTTTCCAACACTCAATAGGTTATGCTTCAAGCCTTCAACATAAAGGACATCATTAGTGTTATGTTTACCACCAAGACAAATAGATCCTTTGCCACGAATCACACCAGCATTGTTATCTTCGAATCTTACAACCCCACTGTCATATTTCTCTAGACTTACAAATTTTCTTTTGTCACCAGTCATATGATGTGAGCATCCATTGTCAATAACCCACTCATCCTTTTCTTCAATTCGGGCTGTAAGAGCTTTCTCAACTTTAGCAGATTCGGTAGCCACCAAACCATTTTCCATGATAGCAATGAAAACCTATTCATCTTCATTTCCATTCTCTTTATTAGATTCTTCATCAGTCACACCTTCTTTAGCATAATAGCATTTCTTTTGAAATCTAGGTTTTTTAGGCTTAGAACTAGGAACTCTTTTAGGACACCTTGAAGAAAAATGACCTATTTTACTAAAAGAGAAACATTTAATAGGAAAATTTCCTTTATACTTACCTTGTCCTCTGCCTTCTTTCTTCACAATCAATGCTTCCAACTCTTCTACCTCTCTTTCTTCATCTTCAAGCTGTTTCATCTCTTCCTCATACTTGAATGTCTTTCTAGAACTCTCTCTTGGATCATATCTTTGCTTGTTTCTTCCAGATACGAAGGCTTTAAATGCAGATTCAGTCTTGGGGGTAGAATCACCAAATTCACTCAACTCAAAGGCAACAAGTTTACCAATCAGCATATCTCTTGTCACATTTGTTACTATTTTGAGCTCTTCAATAGCATGAGCCTTTTATTTGTAAGAGGGAGGCAATGATCTGAGCACTTTAGCTACAATTTCTTTTTCATCTAGGGTACCACTGACACATCTAATACCCATCACAAGTTCATTTACTCTTTGCATAAAAGAAGAAATATTTTCATATTCACCCATCTTCAAATTTTCATACTTGCCTTTCAAATTCTATAGCTTAGCGATCTTCACAAGTGCATCTCCTTCATACAAAGTCTCCAGCTTCTTCCAGATCTCATGAGCTATCTTCAGATCCATCACATTTTTCATTTTTGAATCCGTTAGAGCACTCAACAAAGCTTCAATAGACCTAATGTTAATCTCAACCTCTTTAATCTCATCAGGAGTGGAAGGACCATTTTAAGGAATAACATATCTATTATTTCTAATCTTCCAGAAGGGTTCAACAATACACCTCAAATGACACTCCATTTTGACTTTCCATAGAGAGTAGTTTGTTCCATCGAATCTAGGATTGTCCTTCTTGTATGATGTCATCTCATATCACCTCAAGCTTTTAACTTCTTAAGAGGAACCTGCTCTGATACCAATTTTTGGAAAAACAAGGACAAAGAATTGAGAGGGGGGTGAATCAGTTGTCACAGAATATTTGAACTTCTCAAACTTAACTTAATCTCAGATCTGATGAATGAATAGTAAACCATAAACAATCAGCACATCAAAACATAGAGAACACCAAGATTTTTATGTGGAAACCCTATTGGGGGAAAAACCACGATGGATGTCAATCCACAATATTATACCCTATTAAAAGTATAATGAAGAATAATGGGAATGCTCATGCATTTAGGTACATTGCCTAGAGCTCACTGCTCAAATACAAGAGGGATCATTAGCAAAAGAAGACACACTATCTTACAACAATTTAGATTAGATCCACAAGGTATGAACTGAGAAAATAGCTTCTACAAAAGCCTGATTACAGTTTCGGTTAAGCATATAAACACTCCACACTTTGCTCAAACTTCTTCACACTCTGCAATCACTATTCACACACTTGCTCTTTCTCTATATCTTCTTTTCTTACATAACTTCACACAAACAACCACTCTTATATATCCGCAACATGGAATTACATCACTTCGTCGGCCAAAATAAAATATAAAACATATACACAATGTCGGCCAAAATTTACTAGTAAATTTTCAATGTGAATCAAACACTGTCGGCCACAACATATTGAAGAATTAAAAAAATATCCTCGAGCACACCAAACATTCAAATTTTAACCTCCAAGGATCCACAACACGTTACAACCACCATGTCAGCCAAGAACATAAAAACTCGAACACACAAGAGAAAAATCACTGACCACGAGCACACCAATCAATGCAGATGTGCAACAAAGATAGAGAATGATCTAGAAACATCCACAAGCATCATGAATCATCAGAGAAGCATTTGCATCAACTGAAATTACTATAATCATATCAACTTCAATTAGGAACACTAATTGAAGCCACAGAAAAACTGTTAGAACACAACTATTCATAACATGATTAATTCTTCACGTGGACCTCTAAAACTTTCGGTGGATAAACTAGATATAATCAACAATAAACCCTTTAGTCCATAATGACTGATCATCAACTTACTGAGCAAGACACCTTCATGACCTTCAATGTTCCACTGTCAACCTACAACTCTTTCCTTAACAATTTTCTCAATATCCTTGACATATATAGCCTACAATACATCAATGCTAATAGTGTTGACATCAATAACAACCACATATCAGAAACACAACCAAAACATCCAACAAGGGCCCCTCTACAATAACCTCTCTTTGTTTTTGATAGCTCCAAGTCATTTTCCTATGGTGAACAGATTTTTGTTGATGGAAAATGAGTTAGTTGCATGTAGTGTAAAGTTGGAAAGTGGTGTAACTTTTGTTCTATTTGTGATATGACTAAACCAACTATTCCAACATGTTTGTATGAGTGGGTTTATGCTAGGAAAGTTCCTCTTTTGCACCCAAACACACCGAAATAGTCCAAGCCACATTCTACTAGTGAAGTCTCTTGAGAGACCAAAGCACAAAAGGGAAGCAAAATTCGACGAGCGATTACTCAGAAACCATGGCACTTGGAAACATTCTATTTGAGGCTATATGATCATGTAGGCCCCCTCTACAGTAACCTCTCTCGATTTTTGATAGCTCCAAGTCATTTTCCCTTGGTGAACAGATTTCAGTTGATTAAAAATGGGTTAGTTGCATGTAGTGTAAAGTTGTAAGGTAGACTACTTTTTGTTTTGTTTTTTGTGGGGCCAAATAGTTAGTGCTGACATGTATGGGTGGGAACATCTACGCTAGGCATGTTCACCACACTTCACTATAAAACGTTCGTAGTCTTTCCTATTCTAAGGGTCACAACTTTTCTCCTTTGAAAAGTCACAACCAAATTCATACCATCACTATTCATGAGAACCTAAATTGATTTATTCACAACTTTTCAGATATGCTTAGGGAAAAGATAATTCTTTAACTTTTAGTTGGTTCTGTTTCTGTCATGTACATCTCTTGAAGTTGTTTATTGACTATTGTAAGCATGTAATTTTAACTTTTAATGTTGCATTCTTCTAATTATTGGGTTCAAATTCATGTTTAGAAATAGCATGAATATCTATAAAGTTTGCTGTTGGGAAGGTTGATTCGTGGTCTCTTAATCTCGAATTATCCAATGCCCTTATAATCTTTAATAAGACTTGCATGCATTGAGTTTTTGTTTGTGAGACTTAGTTGTTACTTTCCATTTTCTTTTGTCAATAGTTTTATGATGTTTTCTTTATCTACGTAATACATGAAGCATGGAGCATACAAATGAATGCTAGCATGAAGCATGCACATGAAGCATACGAGCGAATGGTAGCATAAATCATGCACATGAAGCATACACATGAATTTCCTCCATGAAGCACATGAAACATTACTATATTCATATGATTTATTTAATGTTCAATAATCTTATAGGGGAATAATATTCAAAATTTATTATATATTTACAATTATAGAAAAGAAGAGTGCATGGAAAATAATTGGATTTTAAATATTTGAAGTAAACCATCTACAAATATCTATTGAAGTGTGGATTTATAATGCAAATATGGACACCATCAATAAAAAATATTTGTACTAACCAAATAGCCATGTAGACATACATCAATATATGCCGATATAAGTATTAAATATATACAAAATAGCCATATAGGCTTACAAGAATTCCATATAGGCATATAATGTCAAGTATATGCAATACAAAATATGTCCAAAAATGCCATATAGGCATACAAAAAAGGACCCCAATCAAAAGTCATTTTCCTACATGCGAAGGAAACATATGAGTGGCCTTTATTGGTCGGGTAGATGGTGATGCGTATGACACCCATTTAATTTGAATTTGAGGGATGCTCCTCCTATTTAGTTCTAGATCCAGCTTCACTTGTTACAATAACAAGTAAATACATTAATATATAGAAATTACATTATAAAAAATGATATATTTAACAAAACAATCACTTACCACCGCCAAATGATCTCTCTCCTCAAGTGGAAGATCTGCATGCTCAAGATTTGGCATTCCAAAGTCCTATAGAAACCATCCAAATATAAATTAAACTACAAATCAATATTCATTTGATTTTTCAATAATAAATAGCTATAACAACGAATGCAATTTGAAATTTACTAATCTACCTCATACCCTTGTGAGAGACATCGAGCTGTCTATTGCGAAAGATACACCACGCTCCATTTCCCTATCAACATCGAGAGGTGTTTCTACTTCCATCATTTGAAAATAAAACAACAAATTATATAATCATAAAAACTAGAATAGTGATGTAGGTCATGGCTTATAATATATGAGATAATCAACAAAAATTTTAGTACTTATTGAACTATATATCTCTTAGTATTATGCTTACTATTTTCCCTATCCATAGCTTGTTCAAAAGCATCTGTTTTAGGCTTTTATCCATACCAGCAAGGTAGTGAATTGTTTGATAAAATGATTTGGTAGAAATGTATGAAAAATGTGGTAGCATAGAGAAGGCAGTGAACTGTTTGAAAAAATACTTCAAAGAAATGTGGTCTCATGGTGATGGAATGCCATGACAATTTTTTTTTTCATGGCATTCCATCACCATGAGATTGTATTTCTTTGAGGCATTTTTTTGAACAGTTCATTGCCTTCTCTATGCTATTATGTTGGGATGGGGTGGATGGTATAGTGTGGCCTTGGTTATGAGATGGAGGGGGATCATTATGTGAAGAGGGAGGGGTGTTTTGATCATGAGGGGAAGAGGATCATTAGATGGGGTGGAAGGTGTACTTTGAGACCATACTTCGAGAGCTATCATACAATGGAGTGGAAGAGGTACTTTGATCTGGACACAAAAGGATGTCATTAGATGAAGTGGGGGAGAGGGGATTGTGAGAGGGGGATGAATGGATATCTTTCTCTTGATATGGAAAGATATCATTAGATGAGATGGAAGGGATATGTTGCTCTTGATTGGAAATGTGATATGAGATGGAAGGAGATCATATGATGGAGGAGAAGGGTTTCCTTGATCTTTATATGGAGGGGAATCTATGTTAGCATACTTTGGATTAGGAGATGGACATAGTTCATTTGATATGGATGGTGTGATGAGGGAGGAAGGTTTTATAGAATCTTAAACTTGGATAGATGGATTGATAGGGGATCCATTTAAGATTTAGGTTATTAGGGTTTATCTTGATGTGAGGGTGATGAAGGTGGATGCATGATATGGGAAGATTGCACCACTTTGTTTTTGCATGGGGAAACAACCACCTTTGCAAATAGTCCGTAGAGGAACTTATTATGAGAGATATGGGATGGATTTTCTTGGTAATAGTGGGGTGATGTGGATTTTAAGGATGTGGGATATGAACAAGTGGAATAAGAGGTGGAAGCTTCCATGGATTGTTAAATTGAGGATGAGGATGAGGACCTTGAAAAGGATTTGGAGGGGAATTTTGGCTAAAGGCTTGGTTTCAATTGTCAAAGGAATGGGAAGGATAATCAAGAGGAGATGGATTGGGATTGGATGAAGGTAGGGAGGATGGAATCCTAGCACCGATGCCAAGGAGACATCTAAGCATGAAATCCTTATAATTATGGAAGTAGTAGGTTAGGATAAAATTAGTGGTGGTGGATGGGGATGATATGGATGGGACTTGAGGGGAGCTTTGGATGGGGGATTGGTGAAAAATTGGAGCATTCTATCTATTGAAAATGGATTCAAGGTGATCCACAATGCTCTCATTAAAATCATTTGGATTATATTCGGGTTGGTCAAAAAGGATATCCTCATCATCATCAATATGGTTGGGGTTGGTTGGAATGGATGAAGTTGGATTAGAATAGATTAGGTTGGATGGAGGATAGATTAGATGGGTAGACACAGTGGAGGATAGATTGGAAGAAGATTGGTATTGATTTTGGATGAGGATGGAAATTAGGATGATGGATTAGAAATGAACTTGGGGAATGGAAGAATAGGATCTAAGGATGAAGATGGAGGATGGGATTAGATTTGGGGATCACATCCAATACCTTAAAATGATTTGATTTGATTAAAGAGGATTATGTATTCTTAAGGTAGTGAGTTGTTTGAAAAAATGCCTAAAAGAAATGTGGTCTCATGATGATGGAATATCATTCCATCACCATGAGGCCACATTTATTTTAAGCATTTTTTCAAACAACTTGTTGCCTTGTCTATGATATTGCTTACTATTATGTTTTGATATATTTTTTCCAAGCATCCATAGTTTGTTGGAATGCACCTATTTTAGGCTTTTATCCATAGAAACAAAGAAGTGAACTGTTTGATAAAATGCTTTGGTAGACATGTATGGAAAATGTGGTAGCATAGACAAGGTGGTGAGCTATTTGAAAAAATGCCTCAAAGAAGTGTGGTCTCATGGTGATGGACATTACCATGAGACCACATTTCTTTGAGGCATTTTTTCAAACAACTCATTGCCTTGTCTATGCTATTGATTACTATTATGCTTTGATAGATTTTTTCCAAGCATCCATAGCATAGACAAGGAAGTGAACTATTTGAAAAAAATCCTTAATAAAATGTGGTCTCATGGAATGCCATGACAAGCAAATGCAATTGGTAGCTGCTCAGGTAGTTATTAGTTATGCTATGCGAATTAATTGCATCACTGCTTATGTTCACTTTCTAAAAAGCTATATTGTAATTGAAATTTTGTCATCTATCAACATTTAGTTATTAGTTATGCAATGTGAAGTAATGTTTTGAGTTTGAAAGATGTGCAATTCAATGCAATCAATGATATGAATATAAACCACACAAATCTATTAAGTACAATTCATTACTTTTTATTCTATTACCTAAGTGAAGGTTTGAACTCCATCGCCACTGGGAGGTGTTGCTGTGAAATCTCCAATATTAACCTATTCAACATTCAAAATCAGATATTAGAATACCATTCGTATAACAATGGTATTCACATGTAATATTTATAATTGTTTACTAGTTACATACCTCGGTAGTAGATTTTGTGGAGTAATATGGAGGTGGAGGGCTGATGAAAATAATATGAACACTATAACCCTAAAATTTCATTAGAATCATTAAACTAATTAGTTAATATTTCATTTCAAAAATGAAATTTAATAAATTAAATTCAATGAACATGCTAACATTTACGTGATTATCAAGTCTGAAAGCCTCATTCAAGATGACATTTGTCATCACCAACTAGTCAACTGCAAACATAGCATGTGCACCGGCCTCTTGACTATTTGTGGGGTCATATGTACAAGTAGACCTGCAAGCCTAAAAAATATGGGGTGGAACCCTACCCATCGAAGTCTCCCTTAGCTCACGTTGTACTACAAGACTCGCACGCTCTATGATACTTTGGGTTAGAGTACTAATAGACTGTAGAGTCTCCACCCCAACACTCTCCTTCACAACGAAAGGAATAACAACGTAATCATAAGCCAATCTAGCAAGTGCTTGTCTCATTGGACAGTGAGGATTAAGACGTGCCCCTAGTCTATCCTGTACCGATCCACCACCTCTCCCCTAGGAGTCTCGCATATCAAAATAGTTGGGGATTTGGTTGAGGACAAACTCATAGTAGAGTTTCCTCAAGAAATATTGCAGGACCTTGTTATTGTTGCATGGAGGATGGTAAAAAACCATCCACCACCTCTGCCAAAAATTGTCCTTTATCCCTTGGTGGTTGCACCAATGGATAGGAAAACCTCTTGCTTGTAGGGTGAAGAGGTTAATTTGTATGTGGGTTAGTGAATAGTGAAGACAAGTCAAATTTTGTAATTTTTTCATTTTTGACTTGTGTGTAGGATAGTTTATTTGCATACAAATATTTGTACTCCAATCTCTTATCCACCCAACCACTTAATTTCTTGTTAATTGGATCTACAAGTGTTAACATAGATTGAAGTGAATTTTCAAGTGTGGTTCTTTGCGAGGTTGAACTTATAGGATTGTTCAACCTCACAATTGACTCAATTTGTTTTTTGTTGTTTTCAATTACCCCATTAAATTTTGTTGAGTTCTAGGAGGATGTTGAGGAATTATTGGAGGAGTTTGTTGTTGGATTTGGGGTTGTTCTTCACCAGGTATTTTAGGTTGAGGTGAAGAAGGATTTTGAAGATTGGGAGGTTGATTTACATTTCTTGTAAATTAAATAAATTTACATAAAAAACTATTAAATCTACCTATTCAAAAACAAAATCACAAAAAAAAAAAAAAAACAAAACTTACTCCTAGCACTTCCCTAACATCATGGTGGAATTTGGTGAAGACTCAATAATGATTTGAGGAAGAATTTGGTCTCCAAAAATGCGTTGCCCATTTTTGAGGGTTTGAAGGCTGTGGGCTTAGAGAAAAATGCAGAAGCAAAAATGATGAATGTTGCTTTTTTTGTATAAATAATCATAATGCGCTTGTGTTATAATGCGAGTGCATTATAGGCTCGGTGTGGCCGAGCCTTAGGCTTGGTACATCGAAGCTATAACACGATCGCATTATGGATTTTTATTTAAAAAAAAAAAGTTGGCCACTTTTTGGCCCCCAACTTTTTGCACCCACCCATTTATATAGACTTATCCTTCTTTATCTCTCTCTCTCTATATCTCTCTCTCATACACAAAAATCCCTTGTTTCTCCCTTCTTTTCTATGTCTCTATCTCTCCCCCTCTATCTATCTCTCTCCCTCTCTTTCTATGTACCTCTCTCCCTCTCTATCTATTTAGCTAACTCCCTCTCCCCCCTCTCCTTTTCTCTCTCTAACAATCTCTATCCATTTATCTTCCTCTATATCTCTATCTCCCTCTCTCTCTTTCCCTCCCTTCCTCTCTATCTCCCCCTCTCTCTATACCTATCTCCCTCTCCCTCTCTATCTATTTAGATATATCTCTCTCTCTCCCCTCCCCCACCTCTCCCTATTTACCTCTCTCTCTCTCTCTCCCTTTCTCTTCCCCCGAGCTATCTTTCCCTAGTTATATATATATATATATATATATATATACATATATATACATATATCTCTAATGTCTCTCTCTTTCTATCCATATCTCTCTCTATTTGTCTTCCCCCTATATCTTTCCCAAGTTATATCTATCTCTAGATATCTCTCCCTCTTTCTATCTCTATCTCTCACTCTCTCTCCCTCTCTCATATCACTCCCTCTTTTATATATCTCTACTTTTCCTCTCTCCTCTCTCCTCTCTCTATTTCTCTCTGTCACTGTCCCTCTATTTATATATCTCTATCCCTTTCTACCTCTATCTCCATATCTCTCTCACTCATACACATACACATGCACACTCCCTATTTCTCCCTCCATATATGTATCTCTCCCCCTCTCTATCTCTCTCTCCCTCTCTTTTTATATCTCTATCTCTATCTATTTAGTTGTCTCTCCCTTTCTCCCCCTCTCCTTCTCTCCCCCTCTCTATCTCTCTCTATATATTTATCTCCCACCTCTCTCCCTCCATCTCTATCTCCTCTCTCTCCCTCTCCCTCTCCCTCTCTATCTTTTTAGCTCTCTCTCTCTCTCTCTCTACCTATCTCCCTCCCTTTCTCTTCCCCCTCTATCTTTCCCTAGTTATATATCTCTAGATATCTATCCCTCTTTCTATCCCTATCTATCTATCCCTTTCTATCCCTTTCTCTTCCCCCCTATATTTCCCAAGCTATATCTATCTCTAGATATCTCTCCCTCTCTCTATCCTTCTCTCTCTCTCTCTCTCTCTCTCTCTCTCTCCTCCCTATCACTCCCTCTTTCTATATCTCCCTACTTCTCTCTCCTCTATTTATCTCACTCCTTATCCCTTTATATATATATCCATCTCTATCTCCATATCTCTTTCATACACACACAATCCATTTTTCTCTCTCCCTATCTCTATCTCTATCTCTCTCTATCTCTATCTCTCTATATACCTCTCTCCCTCTCTCCCCCTAATGCAAACCAAATTTTGAGTCTTATCAAACTATGAAATTCGCAGCTGAACCACAATTTAAATTAACAATTTTATTTGTCAATTAACTTCAATTTATAATTACAAAAAATAAACAATGGTGGAAAAATTCAATTTTATTTCATTAATTGAAATATCTTAGGTATACAATTCTCTGTAACATAATGATTATTATTATTAGTCTTCAAATTTTTAATATCTCTGGGAATTCAATTTCAATTGAATTAAATCTTTCTTTCCACCCCACATGACTTCCTTTGTTTTATTTATCTACAATTTAATTTTCCACTTCTCAATTCTTGCACAACCATCTATCTTCATTTTGGAACATTTTTTCACTTAATTTTATCTCTGCCTAGCCGCACGAACCCCTTTGCACTGTTTTGTTCATCATTTAAAAAAAAAACTCTCTAGTCCTACCTGGTGTGATCCCCACCTAGCAATAGAAATTTTTATTCCAATTCAAATGCCAAATTCAAGCTCCATAGAACATATATTTGGAATTAATTTGCCATTCAAAAATGACAAATAAAATCAAAACAATAAACAAAATTGAAATATTTTTGGGTGATGTGGATTGCCCATTTGCTTGGATGCTCTTGCACTTAGCACACCAAGTAAGAAAATTTGTGAGCTTGGGCTCAAAAAATGGAGTCGAGTAGTAGAACAACTTTTCCAAGTTGCAAACAACTTGCAACACATGTCGATATTGTCATAGGTACCCTAAAAAAATACTTTTTTTGCTTTTTCCAACACTTATCTGATGAAGGAGCAACTCTCAACTCTGCCCCTTACAAGCTCAAACTCACACAACAACACATAGTTTGACACAATCGAATGAAGCAACACTTTATTTTATTAATGAAAACAACATTACAAAATCACAATGCCACCATATGGTCTGCTTATTACATGCATCTATCGACATGAAGATCTGAGTTTCCTTTTGTTCTATACTATAGGATATTCTCACCACGATCGTCTGCCAAATTGCAAATCACACTACCACTTGTGAGTTACTTTGCTACTACCTCACCACCCTTTTCTATCGCTCACTATCTCTTTATATTGTATTCCTCCTTCATGTTGGCCTTGTCATTCTTCTCACCAGTTGTTGTAGTATCTGTGCATATTCTCTAGGTAGTTACATAGACTTCCATGATCATTCTCACTCATTCCCCAGTAAGTCATTTTCCAGTCATTTGATGCATGCTTGTAATACTCATTTGACCTGGTTGATTAGAAACAACAATGGGAATCGACGGATGCTAACATGCCATGTGTCTCCATTGGGTTCGTTCATCTGCCAACTCTACGTTCAATCAACCATTGCACCATTCGGTCCCTACCTCCATCGGCCTATCGTGGGATCCATGAATTTTATAACCAAGTCGCAGGGTTGTGAAGTTCCCTAACTCCCTGATCTCCTGACTTGCACTCCTTTCATCAGAATATCACCAAGACTTCGGATGATCTCACCTCGACGCCACCATGTCACATCGACAAGCTCAATCAGATCATTTTTGGAATGTCGAAGAGACATTAGAAGATGTCACGCTAAACCCTGCATGTCACATTGACATCCCTACCACCATTTAGTCCTGCCTTGTCGAAGAGACATCCACGAAACTCCTACCGACAAGCTCGACTCTTGTCGACATGTCTCCACCACTCCCCATTGGAATGTCGAGGAGACATCTACATAAATCCCAGCGACACTGCTCTATCTCACCGATGAGAATAATAATACCAAATTGGGATGTCTAAGAGACTTCTTCATATCTCTCATCGAATAGCTTGCCTCTTGCCGACATAGCCCATTGCCTACTTCAAGCGACAACTTAATGTCACATTGATAATGTTGAACACCCCAAAGAAGGAACTCAATGATGATCGGAACTATCGAGCCCTTATTGGATTTTAAATAACTCAGATTGTTTTTGGTGATGCAAGATTTCTCATGAGCCTGGATGCTTTTGCATCAAACATGTCAGGTAGAAAGATTGTGAGCATAGGCTCACAATGGTGGAGTTACATAGTTACACTATGCTTCTAGGTTTTCATCAACCTGCAGTGAACTCCTTTGCTATCAAAGTGTTAAAAATTAATCCTTCTTTCGCTTTTTCCAGCATTTCACTAGAACACACACCATCTTCCTCCAACAATGTTGCACCTTCTTCCTTCTCCCCCTCATGGACTCTTGTCCACCAAAGCCTGACCTCCTCCGCCAAATTCTTTCCACACTTCTCTCTTGTTTTATGGGTTCAAACCCACCTCTAACCATCCACCTCCACCAATACCCTGCAATATCCTCAACCAACTCTAAACACAACCACACAACATCTGCAACTTCTACTACATGCTTTCGTGCTCTGTCCATCTCATCTTCTCCTACCACATCTAAAAATGAAATAACTTCACAAGTCTAATTTACCTCAGCTTTACTTGTAGCTGCAACACCGAATTTCACTACAACATCTTCCATGTCCTCATTAGCTACAAATTTTTGCTCTTCTTTCTTCACTACAACATCAAGCTTAAATTTCCACTCTTCCTCAATTTCCAGCAATTGGGCAAACAAATCTATCTCACCTTCACCTTTCGTTGTGACCTCTTTGCTGCTCACCTCAACCTCTTCACTACTCACTTCCTTCTTTTCTTCCTTTTTCTCCATGCCTTCCTCATGACATGTCATTGCTGCAACTTCTTTATCGGTAGGGACTGCTCTTACTTCTTCCACTTTCCATCTCAGGTTTCTTTCTTCTTTCTTCTTCTCATTCCTCTTTACCACTTTCCTCTCACTCTTTCCAACACTCTTTTCTACTTTTCCTCAAACCATCTTCTTCAACGTTTCACACAATTCCTTGAGCCTCACCTCAGTCTTTCTTACTTCTTCACAAATTATATGTCCCATCTTTTCAATCATCTCATCCTCTGCTTTATCACAATACTGTTCTCGAAACAATATTCGCACGGGTCTTTTCATGACCCAACCCATTTTTCTTGCTACAATCACTCACTCTGCAAACACATTTCATTGTGGCTTCAAGCTCCTTCTCTTGCTGCTAGGATTCCTCACACACCTGCAATAGCTCTCACAAGCTTCTTCACTACCACTTCACACACTTTCCTCTTAGTGCGAACTACCTCCTCATCAACGATCTATTCACACTTCCATACTCTTAGGTCCTGGTGGATCCTCTCCACTCTCAGGACTACTAGCTCTGATACTAATTGATGAAGGAGTAACTCTCAGCTCTGCCCCTTACAAGCTCAAACTCACACAACAACACATAGTTTGACATAATCAAATGAAGCAACACTTTCTTTTATTAATGAAAACAACATTACAAAATCACAATGCCACCATATGGGCTGCTTATTACATGCATCCACCGATAGGAAGATCTAAGTTTCCTTCTGTTCTATACTGTAGGCTATGCTCACCATGGTTGTCTACCAAATTGCATATCACACTACCACCTGTGAGTTACTTCGCTACTGCCTTGCCGCTCTTCTCTATCACTCGCTATCTCTTTATATTGTATTCCTCCTTCATGTTGGCCTTGTTGTTCTTCTCACCAGTTGTTGTAGTATCCATGCATATTCTCCAAGTAGTTACATAGACTTTCATGATTGCATTCTCATTTGTTTGCCAAAAAGTCATTTTCCAGTCATTCGTTGCATGCTTGTAATACTTGTTTGAGCTAGTCGATTAGCAACAATGATGCGAATCAAAAAATGATAACATGCCATGTGTCTCCATAGGGTTCGTCCGTTCACCAACTCTATGTTCAATCAACCATTGCACCATTTGGTCCCTACCTCCATCGGCCTGTCGTGGGATCCATGAATTTTATAACCAAGTCGCAGGGTTGTGAAGTTCCCTAACTCCCCGATCTCCTGACTTGCACTCCTTCCATTGAACTATCACCAAGAATCCGGATGATCTCACCCCGATGCCACCATGTCACACTGATAAGCTCAATCAAATCATTTTTGGAATGTCACGCTGAACCCCGCATGTCACATCGACATCGCTACCACCACGTCGTTGTTGATACCCACCTTGTCGAAGAGACATCCATGAAACTCCTACTGACAAGCTTGATCCTTGACAACATGCCTCCACTGCTCCCCGTCAGAATGTCGAGGAGACATCTACAGAACTCCTAGTGACACCACTCTTTCTCACCGACGAGAACAATAATACCAAATCAGAATGTCTAAGAGACTTCTTCAAATCTCTCATCGACTAGCCTGCCGCTTGCCGACATAGCCCACTGCCTACTCACGGCGAAAACCTAATGTCACAACAATAATGTTGAACACCCCAAAGAAGGAACTCAATGATGATCGAAACTGTCAAGCCCTTATTGGATTTAAAAGAACTCAAATTGTTTTTGGTGATGCAAGATTGCTCATGATCCTAGATGCTCCTGTATCATTATCTGAAACATTTACCAACTTCCTTCACCAAATCTGTCCTTCATCTTTATTTCCTTTCATAGAATTTATTTCACCACAATCTAAACTCCATCTCCAATTATGACTTCCTCTTATTTTTTGCCTCGTGGGATTTAACCCACCATGAACTATCCACCTCCACTAAATCTCATGCTCATCTTCCTCCTTTGTGGGAATTAACCCACTATAGACTGTCCTCCTCCACCAAAAAAATTCATCCTCTTCATCATCTCCTCTTGTCATACCAATGTAATGGATTTTCCTAGGCTGCACCTCAACCCTCAACACCTCCTCGCTTTCCTCTTCCACTTTTTTAAACTCATACAAATACAAATAAGCATACACCTCATAATTACAAAAATTGAAATTTACCTTTGTTGTTGCAATATTACCTAGATTTCACTTTCAGCTACAACACCTTTGTCTTTACCATTCATCACCACCATCTTCTTTGTGTCCTCCAAAGGACTCAACATTGATGCAACTCATTTCTCTCCTTCAAAGTTTATAACTTCATCTTGCTTCTCTACCACTGGTGAATTTTTTTTCTTTCTTTTTCCATGCCTTCAACTAGGCATGCTCTTCCCACTTCATTCACCTCTTTGTTACCTCTTTGCACAAGAGTCTCCTCAAGCCTCACAATTGGAACTTGTGTCATGCTTTCATCTTGCACATTAGTGTGGGTTGCTCCCACATGTTCACCTCTCCATGAAACCTTCATCAAAGAGCTACACCATTGGCCCTTATTTTTCCCACCCTCAAGGGCATCCAATCTTTCCTGGTTTTTGGCTATTTCTTCATAATTTTTTTTTTGAAAATCTACTTTCTTTCCGCTCTAAGTATGAAATTCTCAAGGGTCTCCTCAGGACCCATCTGATCCTCTTCCCAGAATACACCTCACTCTCAATCTGTAACTTCTGCAACTTGCACACTAACACATTAGAGCCAACACCCTCTATAGTCATAGGTACTCCCTACAACAAAATCACTCACCATCCTCTACCCAACTTTATCTCCGCTGGAGGACAACCAACCACTTCACATACAAACCCAACTCAATTTGCAGTTGCAAGAGAAAATCAATTTTTATTTCACACAATACTCGTGCCTCAACACATTTTCCAGTGAGAAACCATGCTTTGTTATCACCAATTCTATTCAACTTCTTCTTCAACCTTTGTTTTCCTCAACAATCCTCAAACCTCACTCTGATACCAATTGATACTGATCGGATTTTGAGAGTCTTATCAAATTGGCAAAACTCATAGCCAAACCAAAATTTAAATTGACAATTTTATTTGTCAATTAACTTCAATTTTAGAATTGAACAAAAGAAACAATGGTGGAAAATTTCAATTTTATTCCATCAAGTGAAATATCTCAAGTATACAATTCTCTGTAACATAATGCTTATTATAATTTTTAGTCTTTAAATTTGTAATATCTTTGGCAATTCAATTTCATTGAATTAAATCTTCCTTACCACCCCATGTGACTTCCTCTATTTGATTTCATCTACGATTTAATTTTCCACTTCTCAATGCTTGCACAACCATCTCTCTTCATTTTGGAACATTTTTTCACTTAATTTTATCTTTTCCCAAACACACAACCCCCTTTGCACTATTTTGTTCACCAATTTTTTAAAAAACTCTCCTCATGACCCCCCTTTGACACTCATTTTATTTTGCACCATTTTCTACCATGGTGCAACCTTCTCTTGGGTGTGAATTTGCATTAATTTTCTTTAATTAGGGTCAACCCACAATACTATGTCCCACTTTTTGGCCAAGTTGGACATTGATATCAATATTTTTTTTACTAAATTTCACTTTATGAAACCTATAGCAACTAAACAAATAATAATTTGGAGATGGTGTGAACTAGTGACTTGTGAGTATTTGTGTGTAGACTCTAAATATATATTTAAAAAAAAGAAGAAATAAATTGTGATTATTTTTCTTAACTTTTAATAACTTATTTTTGATAGTAAACATTTTAAAAAAGTGATGTTTATGTCGTCACACATAAATTTTTTATTGAAAGGATAAAATTATAATTTTTAAAATATATATTTTTAATATCAATATCTAGTGCATGGATTTTTTCATAATTTTTTATTGCATAGTTTATTTAATTAATTTTTGAAGTCAAAGTAATTATAATTAGGACATAGGTGTATGTTGTCACACATAACTTGTTTTGTATGTATTGATTTTTTTTTTTGATGAAACAAGAACATCAATACCTAGTGCACACATATTTTTTAGAATTTTTTTCTTTATTTTTTAAATTTTTTCCTGTGTGTGAAATAAATACCTTGATGTTTAGTGAAAAAAAACATTCACAAGAAATAAAATATAAATATAATAATAAAATTAAAAATATTTAAAATTTTACTTTTTGGAAAGCTTATAATAAGAACTACATACTTACAAAACATAATTTCTAATAAATTTATTTAATCCCTCAAAAGGTAAAGAAAAAGTATTTTTTTCCCAACATTTTGATAGGTGCGAAGGACACTCCATTGTGGGTATGTTTTAAGACTAGAGGGGTTCTATCCGAGTAGGTTTGATCTAAAGGGGTCTTATCTAACCCTCTTCAATTAAAACCCTTTAGATGGAATCTCTCAGGGTTTAAATCATTAGTTTTTTTTAAAAAATATGTGATTTCAGGCAAAAATCAGGATGTCCCAAGTTTGGGATGCATTTTATACCAAGGAACGACCTCCTCTTTGTTGCAAATATGCATCAATTTTCTTTAATTAGTAGACTCCTCTTCCCTCCTTCACTGCACACAACCTAAGTTCTTCTTTTATTTTATTTTATTTGTTTTTTTTATTATCTTTTTCCCCAACCTTTTCTAGTTGTATGAATCCTCTTCTCCTTCCTTTTTGTGCTTAATCTTACTCTATATCCTATAAACTTATTTTTATTTCATGAAATATCTTTAATTTGTAGACCTTTCATTTCCTCAACAAGGATTATTTTTGCCTCTTTAATTTTTGTGATATATTCTTGATTTTCTCTTTGTTTTGTTCATTTCTCTTCACACCATGCTCCACACGCCTCTTTCAAATTTCATAATTTTCCATTCTCCACTTGAATAAAAAAATTAGATGAGCTTATTTTTAATATTTAATTTTTATTTAAACTCATGTGCAAACTGTAAGATGGAATCACAAATAAATTCTCTATCTTTGCTTGGTAATAGCAATTTTTTTGTTCCAATTCAAATGCCAAATTCAACCTCCATAGACCACAGATTTAGAATTAATTTTCCATTAAAAAATAAAAAATCAAATCCAAACAATAAACGAAATCAAAATATTTTTGGGTGATGTGGATTATCCATTCGTTCAGATGCTCTTGCATCACCCCCTCTCCTTATGTCTCCCTTTAACAATCTCTATCTATTTCTCTACCTCTATATCTCTATTTCCCCCCTCTCTATGCCCCTCTCCCTCTCTCTATACCTCTCTCCATTTGGGTTAGAGATTTTTCAAATAGTTTATGCAAAGCTCACTTCTTCTATAATGTCAAGTACATTTGTATCCTACCCCACCAATACCATTGACCTCTACAACTATTATTCATCATCATAGTACCACTACCACTAATTTCTTACCATTTAGTACCTATACTCATCATCCAAATGATTCATCACACTTCCATGCCTCTTTCATTGACCACCATTGAGCCTATTAGTATCACACTCACTCAAGCCACTTCTACATCCACTACTACATCTCATACATTGAATACCCTTAATTAAATTAAGTCCTAGATATATCATTATCCCAAGCAATTAGTTCATCCACCCCTCATGTATCCCATAATGATGCTCATACACACCATAGTGGTTTTCAACCCCCCATGTCACTATTTATTCCTCAATCCTAGATGTACTATTTTATAAAATATATCATACATGTAGAAAAGAAAGTTAATGAAAGACCAAGTGGGTGAGAGAATGATGAATTATCAAATCCTAGAAATACACCCCTAGCTATTGATATTGTGACACATCCATCAACCATAGTTTTATGGCGCCATGATTTTTATGTAAAATGGAAAGGTGAACCCAACACCTATTTGTGATTTTTCATATAGATATATATGTAGACTTCCTTTATGGGAATGTGATTAACAAAGACATTTATATGCACTCTTAAATATTATGCCATTGTTTGGTTCTTTCCACTTCTTCAAGTGTATATGGGTAAATGTAGAAAGATAGGGGACTAAAAAGTGGCCACACTACTTTCTGGTCCCATACAAGATATAATATGAGTGTATTATAACCTACTTTGAGAATTACAATAGGGAGATAGGGAGAAAGGGGTGAGTTAAGAGGGAGAGAGAGAGGGAGGAAGAGGGAGGTAGAGAGAGAGGGAAAGTTATAGAGATATATCTAGAGGGATAAAGAGAGAGGGAGGTGCGATATAGAGAGACTTAGAGAGAGAGAGAGAGAGTATGCTATTTATTGGTTCTTTCCACTTATTCAAGGTTATATTGGTAAATGTTGAAAGATGGGGGACCAAAAAGTGGTCACACCACTTTTAGGTCCCATACAAGATATAACATGAGATGTTATAACCTAATTTGAGAATTACAATAAGGAGAGAGGGATAGAGGGAAAAAGTTAGAGGGGGAGAGAGGTAGAGAGAGGGAGAGAGAGATGGGGGAGAGTGAGAGATATAGAGAGATACCTAGAGGGATAGGGAGAGAGAGATGTGAGATAGAGAGAATTAGAGAGTGAGGGAGGGAGAGGTAGATAGATAGGTACAAAGCTCAAGAGAGAGATAGATAGAGATAGAGAGAGGTAGAGAAAGGGAGAGAGAGATAAGGTGAGAGAGAGGGAGGGGGAAAGATAGGAGGATTCATCCATTGAGTTTGGACTCAAACCTACATAATATCTACTTCTATTCTTCTTCCCACCTAGTTGATATTTATAATCTCTACTCCTTTTTGGTATCTTTAATAATTAAATATATTGAAAATACCTTGGAAGAGTTATCACGAAGTCATAAGGGAACACATGTTAAACTCCTAGGTCAACTTGGGGAATGGTGTGCCTAAGATCAAAGACAACAAGGAAGCATTCTATAATGATTTATAAAAAAAATGTTACTCTCCTTAGTACACAAAATATAATTGTATTGATTACTCTTTTAATGTTTCAAGTATTTTGAGATAATTGTTGCAAAAAAATCATAAAAAATAACTTCATATGCAAAATTTGTGAGCATTTGAAGTTTAAAAAATCAAGGATGAATTTTAAATAATTATAATTTATTTTTCATGCATAATCTAGAGAAACTACCTACTCCATTGTGTAAATCTTTGAATCAGCTTTCCAACACTTGTAAAAATTCAAATTTTTGATTAGTAACGCAAAAGTTATGCCCATTTGATTGAAGTGTGCTTTTTTTAGGATTTTTCAAAATGGATTATCCATTTTGAATATAAAATTAGTAAACAAGAGCTCTAGGAAATGGATATCTATTTCTTTGAAACATACTTGGTTTTTTCCTTGCGAAAGCTTTAGAATCAAGATTGGGAGTGTCAAGCCTAAAAGGTCAACTACTCCAATGTGTTCAGAGGTTTCATCCTCTTTTCAGGACTTCATCTTTTGTGTTGATGATTCTTTTTTATCTAAATTTCATAAAACAAAATGGTTTTATTTAATACATCATTAACATTATACAATATAAGATATAATTTGTTTTAAATTTAATAGATAATTGTTAATAGTTTTCTACATGCACTATGTTTAAATTCTTGATTATAGGCTGATTAAAAATAGTATTGATAACTTTCAAACCATTTCATCTTTTTTAGATTTGAAAGATGTGTCACACTGTATGCTTCACTAACTATAGGCTAAAAATAAAATAAATTGAGTTTCATATTTTTTTGGACAAGTTAGGTTGGCTAAAAAATTATTTTTTAAAATTCCTAGTAAAAAAATCATAATTAATTATTTACTTAAAAACAAATTTTAAAAAAATATGTCACATTTGAGCATGTGTCCTTTACTTATATTTAAAGATTCATTTTTTTCTCATACTTAGGTTGACCGAAATGACACATACTTTTTATTCTTATTTCAAAAATTATAGTAATGTTTCATTGAAATTTTAAATTTTCACCAAATAAATTTACTTTTTGTAAAAGAAAAATACTAGCCTAGAAACTGCTTTCAATTTACTACATATTCTATTCCTACATATATTTCAAAATTTGTTAATAACCATATTCTATTCCTACATATATTTCAAAATTTGTTAATAACCTATTCAAACTTTTACGTGAAGTTCCTTAACTCTATTTTTTTTGTATTTTCATTGCCACTTAGAGGTATAGTTTGGTCCATTGTGATCCTATGTTCACCCAATTTTGGATTGTTTTATTTATTATTTCTATTTTGTGATTTTATGATTCTATCTATTTAACTCTATTTTTTTTGTATTTTCATTGCCACTTAGAGGTATAGTTTGGTGCATCGTGATCCTACGCTCACCCAATTTTGGATTGTTTTATTTATTTATTTCTATTTTGTGCTTTTATGATTCTATCTAGTTGACTTTGTAAAAGGTTATAGAGTCATTTCAAAATCCTTACTTTCATTGCCCTGATAAAAAAGTATATAGCTATTAAATAAAATAGTATCTAAAATTATTGGTTTAAGTAGAAATAACATAATATCTAAAATTTCAGATACCTTCAATAATATATAAGTAAATATATTATATTTATTTCATAAATAGAATAGTAAGTTATATAATATTTATTATACTTTTATGTCAAAAAATATTCTATAGTGATAATAAGACATGAACATCATGTCATGACCTTGTACATAATAATCATAACACAATCTATATAACTATAATAAATAAATTAAATTTATATATACTTTAGTAAATAAAAAATAAATAGCTATACATGTTAGCAAATAAAATATTAAATGATTTTTTTAAATAAGCAAGAAATTTATTTCAATTATTTTAGAACTAGAGAAATAAAGTATATATTATTAATTTAATATACAATTACTCAATACCTATATTCAAGGGGTTGGGTGGATTAACCCACCTTTAAAAGTATTTAAAAATGATGTCAAATGAAATCTTTTGGACACCCATTAGTCAATATATATAATGGTTGTATTTTGATTTTTAGTCAGTACGTATACCTACTTCTGATATAAGATATCTCTCAACATAAAAAATATATATAATTGATTTATTTTATATTTATATGTTTAATTATGTTGGCTATATTTTTAATTTTATTTCTTTTATTTATTTAAATATATATCAGTTGTGGTTTGAATGTACATATATGTCCAAAAGATTCTATTTGACATATTTATTGAAAGTGGATATTTTTAGATGTTTTTAGATAAATGTATTTATACCCATTTACACCCTTCATTATTTAATTAATGGCCTTAAGTCAATGGGCCCTTGATCTGTTGGTGAAGTTGAATGGTTCTTAATGAGCCCACCAAGGATCAAGTCTTGCTGAGTGCAACACTTCAACATCTTGAGGGATGAGGTCAGATTTTGCTCTAGGAGGTTTAGCCCAAAAAGACTGGTGCTCCATATCCTAACTACAAATAATTTGCGGATGACCTCCATCAATTTTTTTTAAGAAAAAAATTAATGACCTTAAATTGATTGAAGCAGAAATATGCTTGTACAACCATCTGGACGAAAACAAGATGCCAGATCTGGGATTCCAATGGGTAGGTAATGTCTGTCTTACTACACAAAAGTAGTTCCTTGTATTTGTAAGGCCTTTCCGACTCTTGATAAATGAATGAAGGAAAGATTTTAATGACGTCCACGAGACTAAAAATTCTATGGGACTGAGACAAAATAGGCCTAATTTGTCTTCATGCTTTTTTCCAAGTAGAATCTTTTGCCATTAATTTTGACCAGAAGGCTAGTCGTCTGATTAATCTTATCTTCCTCAAATAACTGGTGCATATTGTCAACTTTCAAACTATTTTCATGCTGAGTATGGATATCCACGTAAGCAGTGCACTCCATGATGAAGTGCCATTCCATTTCCACAACCCCCTTATTGCAGAAAATACAAGTTCTTTCTTCCCAAGTTTCCTTGGGTACCTTCCACCTACCGGTCTCACACCTAAGGTGATGTGATCCCGTCCTCAATTGTGCCACTAACATCCTCACTTTCCCTTTAATAGCTGCACCTAAATAGGTTTTGTCACCATGATCTTTTGTCGGATTAAACTCTTTGATGTAGTATGCTTTTTTTCGCCCAATCTGATTTCTCCACATGGCAGTTCTGAATTTTTTAGTCACATAGCTTTTTATTTCACTATTGGTGCTAGGACAATCATGTAGATTGATGTTCCACTTGTTCATCTACTTGTGGTTCTGTTTCATTTAAGTTTTCTTCCTACGATCTAGCATCTCCTTTATAACCGTTTTAGGCCAACAGTGGTTATCCATGTTTTCAACCTTCTTTAAATAGCTTATCAATCAAATTAGCGAGCCGATGCCTCTAATGGAAAAGTCCCTGTTTCAACTAAAAGAATTTCATATGGGACTGTGGTTTTAACTTTGAGACTGCTTGTTATTAAATGCTTCTAGATTCTTTCTAGTTGTTTCCAATTTAACTTTGACATACTACACCCCCACACTTCACACTCATAAAGTACAACCGGAGTAACAAGCAAACCAAAAAGTGTTTTCTTAGTTTTTCAATCCCAAAGCTCAAATTTTCTACACCTATTTTGTAGAAGGTAAGAGGCTTTCCAACCTCCTTGTATCCTTTTCGTACAAAACGTCTCCCAACTGAGCTTATAATGAAAGTCAATCCCAAGATACTTGTATTCTTTTACTATTTCAAGCAGGCTACCTTCAAAAAGAAAGGTATTCTGCTTATCTTTTCTAATCAATGAGAAAATCATGATTTTGGTCTTGGTGATATTCACTTGCATCCCAACCTTGTGACAAAAGAGTTCAAGAGATTTCAAATGTTCTCTTAACCCATGAGTTGTTTTTGAAATTAGGATAAGATCATCAACATATAAAAGTAGTTTCACCACATAACCTACCAATTGAATACCATCCCCATCCATCTTGCTTAACCAAGCTTCCAACTTATCAATGTATAGCCTAAAAAGTGTGGGAGATAAAGGGAAGCCTTGTTTAACGCCAATGTTGCTACCAAAACATTCTGATTTTAGCTCTAACCTTTTCATACAATCTATGAACAACTGATGTATACACATTTGGGATGCCTAATTCCTCCATTCTATTCCATAGTTTGTCTCTAGGTACTGTGTCAAAAGATTTCTTGAAGTCTACAAAACAACAATAAGCTTCCTCACCTTGAGTGTTCCAATTTTTTTCAATCAAATGTCTAAGGGTGATGCAGTGACAATGGTAGAGTGTCTTGACCTAAAGCCTGCCTGCCCCTTTGCTCTTTTGCCCTTATTTTCTGCCCAACTGCTGATCCTTCATTCAATCATGCTCCCAAAGAGCTTGCCAAAGATAGGGTTGACCATAATCATGCGGTAGTTAGATGGGTTATTGATATCACCACTTTTAAATAAAGGAATGACCACACTGGTAGTCCACTCCATAGGAAAACCCTCTTGATTGACATTATTGAAAATTCTTTTTATGTGAGGGGCAAGACTGTCGATCCGCCACTTTAAAAATTCAACTTGTAACCCATCTATGTCTTGTGCTTTACCACTCACTAAATTCTTTATTCCTTGTTTAATATCATCCACAGTGAATAGTTCCATTGATGTGTTAATAACAGGTGGATGGTCTTTCTTGTGAACCCGCTCATAAAGAAGCCTAGCATATTCTAGCCATTGGACATTTGTAATACTATTTTCAATCTTCTTTTTCTTTTGCTGCAATTCTCTCCAAAAACCTTTAGGGTTCTGTTTTCCAAGTGAGATTAGCTCCTTCCTTCTTTCATTTATATAATCCGAATTTTTAGGCTGCACCAATTTTTCATATTTTTCTTGTATTCTTTGTCAATTCCTCTCTTTTTTAGTGATCTCTTGGTTGCTTTACATTCTTCGTTGTACCATGGATTTGTCAAGAAATTGTTTGCAACCCTCACCTTGGGGTGAGACCTTTTGCATGCATTTAAAGCCTTGTGAATTATTGCTATGAATGAATTGCTATGAATTTGGACATCCCCCTCTTTTGTTGTTTTGACCTCTCCGTTGTTCTTTAAATCATGGAAATGTTGTTTAAGAACATCGTTAAATATTTCTCTATTTTCTTTATTCAAGAGGATTTTACCCTTTGGGAGGGTTTTTTTGTGCATGTGTTGACCTTGTTTAATGTGTTGGCTGATTGGAGACATGTCGAGCTTAACCAAAAGAGGTAAGTGGTCAGATTTCATCCCAATAGGGCAGTCCTCAATGTCAAACCCCAGTAGCCTAGAGACAAAACCTTGAGAGAAAATCACATAGTCCACCACGCTTTGGCCATTATAAGTTTTACAAGTGATACCCCCCGACTTTGGCCAATCTCTCATCCCATTACAAATAACCATGCCAAACAAACTACAAAGCCCAAGTAATTTTGTCCCAAACAGAGTCACATCGCCATTATCATCTTGAGATGTTCTTTCCCAATTTTGATCTCCACCTTCCTCCAACCATAAAAGATTGTTCTCCCCTTTTTCTTCCTTGCTCAACTGAAGAAATTCATTATTTGTTGTCCTAGCATTAAAGTCGCCCATTAAGACAACATCTCCAAGTGTGCTGAAAATAGATATCTCTTTTTAGTGAGGCATATGGGTCTTCGTTGTCTAAATTTCTCTTCTTATAGAACTTAGAATTTTTTAGAGCAAAGTAACAAGTAGCCAATATGAAAGTCACCCCATTTTCTGTTATTTGTAGCCATATGTACTGTTTATTTGCGTCCTCTTTTTCAAGTTCAACAATTCCCTACCACTTCTCACCTATTAGCACTGTAACTCCCCCATGACCTTTTCCTGTTTCACTCCCTTTGTTCCAAACTGAAACTTTCTTATACCCTTCAAAATCTAGAACTTTGTAGCCTTCGTGTTCATGTGTTTCAGTAAGAATGATGATATCTTTACCCTTTGCTATGTGCCCCAATCTAGGTCCTCTTCTCCATGGATACCCTCTACAATTCCAACTCACAACACATAAGTATCCCTGGAGGGCCCCCTATCCCTATTTCTTGTTTGAAAAACGATCACCAATTTGGGCTTTCCCATTTTTTAGCCATGCCCACTTTCCTTCATTTCTTGTTGTTCTCACTTTCTCCCATTCTTTCCTTTGTTCTTCTTGTTGTTCAAAAGTCAAATCTTCGTCTAGGTAAATATGTGTTCCTGTAAGTAGCCTTCAATCCTATCCTTATCCTCTAAGCTTCTCAAGGTGACTCTTACATGCCTATCCCTTCCACCATCTATCTTTTTTCCAATTTTTATTTGCTTGTTGAATATAACCTGTCCATTTCATCTCATCTTTAAGGAAGTCCCTTTCTAGGATGTTGGTTCTCTCCCTTTCACCAAAATCTTTCAAACCTTTAATAAGAGTGTTTGTAGCCTTGCTTTGTTTATCTTTTTCTTCCCTTATTTGTCTCTTGACTTGTTTTTCAATGATTACTTTATGCTCACTTGGTGATCCACTTACCACATGTGACCATGATTTGGCTTCTTCTATTTAGTCTCTTAGTTGTTTCTCTTTTTTTTCCAAGTCTACTAATGCTGATTGGATCATCTTTAATTCCATTTTGTTTTCAACTTCCTCCACTTTTGGCTTCTTGTTTTCAGCTGTTTTTAGTTGATGTAATTCTTGCTTTAGAGTGATAAATTCTTGTTATCCCTTCTCCATGTTAACTTGTAGATTCAAAATTTTCTCATGTAGCATTTTATTATCCCTTTTCAGCCTACAATTGGTCTCTGTAACTATTTTAAACCTGTTGTCCTCAAACCTCTCCTTTGTTTCTAGAACGTCGAGTCTATTTTTCATTCTCATGAGCTCCTCTACATATAACTCTGATGACCATAGTAGTGGTGAAGACATAGGGCTATAAATTTCTGTGGGTACTTTTTCAGTGGCATTGCTTGTAGTGATCTCTTTCGTTTAGCCGCTGACTCCCTCCATCTTGCTTATGTTTGACCTTGTCGCCTGTTACCTTTCCATTTCCTTTGTACTCAGTTTGATTAGTTTTCTCTTCTTTCTGAGATGTCTTATTAGATATACCTGCCTTACTGTTATGAACCTTTGGTAAAATCCAAGTGAATTTCTTCTTTTGTTTTTGTTTTAGTTTCTACTTCTGAGCTTGTCTCCATCTTAAAATCCCATTATATTGTTTGCATTTACAAAGATCAACCTTTCTTTTGTGTTTACATGATTCAATATGCTTGATAAAGGCGATCTTGTAAGAAAAGAGCCCCAACCACACGCTAAACCCTCATCTTGGATATTAAGGTAGAAGGTGGACCACCCGTTTGACCATTGTGGAATGTGATACCCTGGAGATATTAAACCTGCTTGACCTAGAAGAGTTAAGAGATCACTCAACTGCAACTGGGGTATATTTTCCATTTTGCTATTGCCCAGTAGATAGTCTAGAGCTCCCAACTATATTGAAAATGCGTTTGTGTTCAAGATTTGTGTCCCTTCTGCAGGGACCCTCTGACATGCCAGGGCTAAGTTTTCACCCATAACCCCTTGTTTAACTCTCATGTGTTGAAATGCTGTGATTTTGTGTTGTTTTATGTAGGTTTGTCTTAGTTTTGTCTTCTTACGAAGAAAAGGAGACAGATGAAACTTTAAAATAGAAGAAAACAGGGAAAGGCGATAGGGAGACCTCTTGGAAACACAGCTCACACTTTCTCGTGACTTTCTTTCAACTTTGTTTGCTGGCTTGTGGGGTCCTTGGCTCTATTTTTACTTTTCTGTGTGCACTTTTCCTAACCAGCACAATCCCCATGAACAGGAAAATGCCTGCCTGAAATGCCTTAGAACGTTGCCTGCCTGAAATGTCAAATATGTTGATAGATTTCAAACTACAAATAACCCAAATTGGTTCTCAGTCCTGCGCGGCTTAAACATCACACACTAAGGGTTTGACTTCTTACGTGGCTTTGGGTCCCACTCTTACACTGTTCGGTCGGGTTCTCATCTTCCGTTTCCCATTTTCTTTTTTACTACACTCCTCTGACTCTCGACAGTCATGGTCACTGCAACTTCCATCCAATCTAGCTGTCTGAAACTGACGGTTAAGTTTGAATTGAAATTTCAATCTACCTCTCCCGCTCAAGCAGCAACAGGAGGATTTCTAGTGCAAGATATGCTTTGATGTCATTTTTTCCTTGCTGCTACTTATGGAAGCCTAGCTTGCTGCTGCTCTCTTTTTTTTTTCTTTGAATAGCAAGAGAAACTCCAGGCCCATTTGCAGAGCATGTAGATGGTTAAGTTAGAAATCCTCTGGTAGACATGTATGCAAAATGCGGAAGCATAGACAGGGCCACGTGAACTGTTTGAGCCGGATGCCTCAAATAAATGCGGTCTCATGGAATGTTATGGTTGCAGGATATACGCAAAATGCGTTTGTTGAAAAGGATTTAGAATCTTTCAACTAAATGCAATTGGTAGCTGTAAAGCCAGACTCTGCCACCTTTGCCAACATTCCTTGCGCCTCTGACAAAATGGAAGCTTTGGAACAGGGCATGGACATCCATCGTAGGATATGGATAGCATAATTTTGTCAGATGTTGTAGTCGCAACTGCTCTGGTAGGCGTGTATGCAAAAATGTTGGAATCATAGACAAGGCACGAGAACTGTTTGACAAAATGCCTCAAAGAAATGTTTTCTCATGGAATGCCCTAGTTACAGGATATTAACAAAACGTATTTGTTGAAAAGGCTTTAGAAACTTTCAACCAAATACGATTGGCTGGTGTAAATCCGGACTCTACAACCTTTGCCAGCATCCTCCCAACTTGTACCGAATGGGAGCTTTCGAACTGCTCTGGTAGACATGTATGGAAAATGTAGCGATATATTCATATAACCTACATATTCAAATTTTGGAGTAATTTTGATAGCATAACTGTAGTTACAATTTATCATACAAATTAGCAAAGAGTATATGAGATTACAATTCATCATACAAATTAATGAAGAGTATGTGAGATTGAGAGAGTTGAGGAAGGTTTAGATGAGGTATGTGTTTAGGTTGAAATGGTGAAATAATATTGTGGATACGCTTTTTGTGTGTGATTAGTGATGTTATTAAATCGTGACGATATATGTTCAAGCTAGAGTTCTCAATGTGGTTGTTGTGTGAACATGTCATTCTATGTTTGTGAGTTCATGGGTTTCAAGTCTTTGTTGGGATCATTGTGTATGATGGACTAAATTTTTGATCATCCTTTAGGTTTCAATGGAGTTGTATAGTCACCAATTTATAGAGACACCAAGGTCATTCATGCATAAAGTAACATAGTGGTCATTTTGGTGAATCAAAAATCCAATGATGGTCATTCTAGTAGAGATAGGATATTTTATATCTCTATTACAAGTTGAATAGAATGTCTTTCCATAGTAAGGTGTTGCCTTGATTATCAAGGTGTTCTTAGGATGATTGCTATGTTAGTTTAAAGTTGGATAATGTTGATTTGGTATAGCAAGGTGCTACATTGTGATCAAGGTTTAATATGTGTTAGGGCTCATTGGAGTGGTTGTATCCCCCTAAATGATTTTGAATGTAATTGTGACTCAAATGCTTAGAGACATGTTTGTGTCTATACATATGCATGTGTGTGTATGTTTCAATTGGTCAATCTAGTGATATTGAGTTCTAGATTAGCTAATGGGTGGATGTCATATTTTTCCTAGATTGGTTAAGTGGTGGATTTCATGGTTATCTTGGATTGGTTCTAGAAATTAGCTACAAAATTGCTTAGATTCTAGAATCACTATGCCAATCAAATGGGATGAAGACCTCTAAAAGGCTACACACCTCAGTAACATCCTTATGAAGTTGAACAAATCATTGTAATGGTGTATTGGAGGAAGAGGAGGCATGATACTTGGGTTGGCATCCAAGCAAAGTACTCTACACTCAAATAGTAAATTGGTAACACGTGTTCCTACATTATATGAATCAATGAATAACTTTTGTTACAATAAAGATGAATGCATATTATCTCTAAATTCATGAATCTAACTACAATTATATTTGACTATTGTAATGAACTTTGTGATATTTGTTTACCCAATATGTTTATAGGACAAAGGAGTAGATTTACTTAAGGACTCCATCAAAGATGTGTAGTAGGAAGCATTAAGGATTGTTGGGCGAAAGTTGACAATCATCAAATTATTGGTTAAGGATCAAGAGGTCTGTTATTAATTTTTTCTTAAGGCATTAAGTTGTACAATCTAGAGAATTGTAAAGGATATGTGGATAGTTAAATATTATAATACTTTGTGTAAAATAGTTATGTAAAATTTGACCCATCACCTCAAAGATAGAGTTAGTTTTTGAATACCATGATTATACTGTGTGATACTTAAGGCTTGTATGAACTTCCTAGAAGGCTTAATTATTACAAGTTTTGTGTTTTATTGTCATTTGCTAAAGCCAATTATGAAACCTTTAAGGATTAATACCTTCCTATTTAAATACATTACTTTATATTATTATTTGGGTTTTAATTTATAAGACATGTGACATGATTCTATAATGTTCTAGTTAGTGAACCTAGCTACTTAATTGTACTTGACCTTAGAGAAGAAATGATAGATAAACAATTGGACCAATGGATGGTTAGAGGCTAACATGCAGTATTTATGTAGTTCCTAAAATTTGTAAGTAATTTTCTTATGTCATAAATTGATCATATACCCTAGATACAAATCAAGTCTTATAGATGGTCAAGATTTGTTAAGAGATAATTGTATAAACCCTATGGATAAATCATAAAAGGAAGTATTACCATAACTCTTTGAGGAAAATTCTAATAGCCTAGACTGAATCCATTATCCTATGGCTCTTTGCAAGATTCAATTATCTAAAGACTAAATAATTTAAGTATTGAAGATTTTTTCTTGAATTAATTATAAAAAAGTCTATGAGTCCCTTCATGATAATTGCTCTATCAATCCTATCCTTCGAGACTAGATTCTTTTGTAATATTGAAGCCTAATTTTGTTTCCAAGTATTAATACCTCCTAACCATCAATTCCTCAAGAAAATTGTTGACTATGGATGTCTTATAGTCAATCTCTAATGAACACATTTTCCCAAGAGGAAAGAAGCCCTCGAAATAATCCTAAGTCAAGCAAAAACCCTATTCATTATTAGATATCGAGTGAAATCTAAGCCATCAATTGACCGGAGTTAAACATGCACTTATGCCTATCCTCCAAGTGGGAATTAGAATGTTTCCGCTATAAAAAATTAAAATTGTAGTTATGTTAACATTAAAAGGATCCTCACATCCACTAGGAGTTTTCATGTGGAGATTATTGGTGACACTAAATGAAGTGATACAAAAAATAGGATTCACTATAATAATGTGCACCATAGTAGACTTACATGAGGGAACAAGGTTTTATTTCTATTTTCAAGAAATTTTTATTAACTTTTTATTTTTTATTTGAGTTTTTGGCAATCTAGAATATCATGTTTGATTTTAAAAATTAGATGCATAGAGTGCAATGGATATCACTACTAATATTCATTGTTGGGGTATCTATCAAAGACTTATTTTATGATAACTTGGATGTTTAATTAATTTTTTATAAAAACTAAAACTGTATGAAATGAAAAAATGAAGTAGGAGGTAGAGAAAGAGAAAATAAAAGGCGGAGATAATTCCAAATTAAATGGAAAGATGCTTCAATTGTAGGAAATGGGAGAGGATGATTCACAATTACAGTTGCTATTTTGTATAATTTTTTTTTGGATTAATTGTATTATATTTTTCCTATGTTAGGTTAACTATTTAATTGCATATTATAGATTAATTTTATTATCTGTTGTCTATGTTAGGTAATTGGTAAAGAAGAAACATTTAAATTTTGTGAAATTCATTGGACACTATAATATCATCTAAATTCTCAAGAGCATTGCACTCATATCCTAGAGAAACTATTCAAAATTTAACATGTGATTTTATGTCAATAAGAATAATAAAAATACGATAGAAAATTTGGTAATTTGGTGAAGGAAAATGGCCAAAGTTGACGTTAAAATGATCCCTAAATATGATATGGAAATGGTCACTAAAGAATGCATAAAACAAAATGTGAAATTGTAAGGGTATGTAATTTTTTATGTAATAAAGGGTTTATCATATATTAGCTCTAGTTGTTGATGAATTAAGTGTTATTTTTATCTCTTTTATTGTCTTATCAACTTACCTGAGGAAAATTATTTAAATTTCCCTTGAGGAAGGCCAAATCATTAAGGGAGGGTGTGGTGCATGGAAAGCTCCTCCTCATGACTGGTATAAAGTTAACTTTGACGGTGCTGCTAAAGGAAATCTGGGTCTTGCTGGTTGTGGGGGAGTGTTACATGATTCTCATGGTAGGCTAGTTTTTGTGGTGGAACTCCCTTTGGGAACCCAAAAAAACCACTTTGTAGAAGCTTCTGCAGCCTATCATGGCCTGAAGCTCACTCAAGAGAAGGGTGTTAAAAAAATCTGGTTGGAGAGAGATTCTCTAAATATTGTCAATTGTCTTAAGAGGGTGCATCCTTCTTCTTGGTAAATTGAGCATATTATTGAGGATACTATTTTCATATTGAACTCTTTCAAGGAATTTTATGTATCCCATGTTTATCATGAAGCTAATTGCTTAGTTCTTTGCCTTGCCAATTTAGGGGTGTCCTCTACTAATCGTTGGGACTCTTAAGATATCACCCCTATTTAGATTCAAAATATTATTAAATATGATTAAACGCCACATGATGTTCGGTGTTTTGGGAGTTAAAGGAGTTTGGATTCATAATTTCCTCATTAATATGAAAAGACATGTGGAGCTCCATGAATGTCCTGATAAGTATGGTAAAGCTTATGTAAAGATTTCGATTGTAGTGGCCATGATGACTTCTAGTCCTTTTGTTGTTAGTTTTACATAGATTATGGGTGTTTGGTTCTTCCTCCTCCTTTGTATCTAGAACTTTCACTTTCATTTGTTGGTGTTTCCTTTTAGGGAGAAAGTTGTGTTCAATCATGTTTTGGTGACCATGGGGGTGATAGGTTAGACTGGAACCTGTTACCTATGGAGAATTTCAAGTGAATGATTTTTTTTTGGAAATCTTGGAGAAGGGCACTGGGGTTACCCCTTTTATGTTGAAGCTTCATGGGTTCGACTCACAAGTTTCCAATGAGTTTGTTAATGGTTGGAATAATAGGGTGTTGAGAGTCTTCGGGGTGGAGATTAGTATTGCAGAGGACCTGACTGTGAATATTATCAGGTTATCTTTTGAGGGCATGTAATTTTATAGGGAATGATCAACTTCTAAGTCAACTTTGGTTAATTTCTTTAAATGGAAGGAAAGGGTGAAGCTTAAGAGATTAGCTTGTGGAGGTTATGATCTATATTCCATTAAGCCCATTTGGAGGGATGTTACCATGGCCATTATGAGATACTTCACTCTGGACGGTAGATTCTCTACTATTTATATGGTCATTTCTTGTTGCTTAACCACTTTAGGCATAATAAATTGGTGTCTTTCCCATTTTATTTGCTCCTCTTGCTAGAAAATGGAATTATGGAATTTAGAAAAATTCCCCAATAACCCCTTTCTGCATGAGGGTCTAATGCTTTTGATTATGGAATATGTAAAAGTTAAGTATGTACTAGAAGTACCTAAATTAAATAGAGATTGTAAGCTTAAGGAGGTCCTCTCTGGTTATGAAATGGGTAATGACTCTAAAGGAAAGGACGAAGGGGGTGAAGATTCAGGTTCATTTGAAGAGGACTCTATTTCTCTAGAAGATTTTGACAATCATACTAGGAAAATGGGGAGGAAAGAGGCTAGCCCCTCTTAGTTTGGTGGTTCACATATAGATTTGGAGATTGAGGAGTCTCCCTCGGTTAGGCTCAAGAGTAAAGGTTCGGCTAAGGTTAAGAAAGGGAGCTAAAGTTGTTAAAAAGTGGATTCATCTCTTCCTTTGAGTGTGAAAAGAAGAATTCTTGTAGTGGAAGGTGAGAAAGGGATTGGGGGAAAGTCTTGATGGGGAAGAAAGCCCTAAACCGTGAGCTGGGTAAGGATAAGGAGACTATCTTTGTGGTAGAGGCGATGAATGGTAAGGTGAAAGTCCAGGGTGATGTTGTGGATGAGATAGGTAAGCTTCAGAATTTGGAGGATCCTAAAGTTGCTATTAATGTGAATAGGGTGGATATTATGTTGGTGGACTTGGATGTCTCTCTTGTTGGTGCAAAATTTGTGGGTAAAGGAAAAGAAAAATTGGATTCTCTTGGTGGTAATGTTCAGCCCAAGGGGTCGACTAGTTTACAGGAGGAGTCTATCAATTAGGAGAATGTGACCTGGATAATGTTATTAGATTAGCGAAGAATGGGATTGGGAACCTCTTCAAACTCTTTAAATGGCTTCTAATTGAAGTAAAACAGATTAATCTCAAGGTGAATTTGATGGCTAATATCAATGTTGACATTATTAACAATAGAAAATTGGAGATATTTATTTTTTAGTGTCAAGAATATGAATGTAGTTTTGAATAAGGTTAAGGATGATGCTAAAAATTGGGGTAGAATCGTGAATCTAGATTATCTTCTCTTGAGGAGAAGGTTAACAGAATTCACATGGACTTGAGCACTCTCATGCAGGTTAGAAAATCTTCTCTATACATACTATGTGTAGAGGTTATCTATCTTAAATGAGAAGGCTCGTAAATGGATTGGGGAACCGCTTATTAAAGGGAAAGAAGTGCATGAAGTGGAGGATGATGGCTAGAAAGGTGATATGGAAAAGGGTATGGATGCAGGCCCTTGTATCAAAACTAGAAGCAAGACGAAGAAAAATGTTGTCATTCTAGCTCAAGAACTAGAAGATGTTATGGAGATGCATGAGAAGGTCATCTCTAAGGATTTGGAAGCAACTAGGAATTAAAAAAGTTGCAATAATTTTTCATTTGCTTTATTGTTGATTTTTGGTTGATTGTGATGTTGGTGTGATAATGCTTATTCTGTAACATCATTTTTGAATTGGAGTTGCTGATTTTAATTGTCTTTTCTTTCTAGTAGCCTTTTTTTGTAAAGGGTTTAAGGGCCCCTTCAAAACATGCTTTTCCAATAATCAAAAACATACATTAGGGAAAACCTACCTTGATACAAAAGAGCCTAATCATGAATGAGATATTTCCAATTCTTACATATAGTTTAATGTTTTTTCTATTATCTAATCATGACTTTATCCCACAAACCAATCTTGACTTTCACTAGAATTAGGTTTTGGTGTCGTCTTTAGGATTTGTGGAGCCACAATTGTGATCAACAACATAGTGAAAGTACAAGACATAAGCCAAATGTATTATTAATGTAACATCTTCAATTTATAGTATTTATATCAAACCTATACAAATATTCGTGGATTAAATAATCTCAAATAATTGGTAAGGATTGGTGGACATGGATAAAACATAATGGTTGAAGTTACACTACACTTTTTTAGCCATTTTTTCATTTGTTAAAAAAATAGAACATGTCACACTCTCCTTTGCCTTCACAAAGGAGAACATCTAATAAATATAAATCCTACAAAACACAACTCATTGGGCCACTTGGATATTTGGAATTACTCCTTTATGATGTAAGCCCAATTAGGCATCCACCATCTTGACCAATAATTATTTGACCCTTAATTCCATGTCATAGAAAAGAAAACTACAAACAACTATTTTTTGAATGGATAAATGATTGAATTCACAACAAAGAATTCAACCATTTTTGTTCATATAGAGTAAAGAGACTACATGTGACTATGTACATTACTAATGTGCCAGCACAAATGTGAGAATGTCTTATTGTTGAACAAACAAAAAAAGGTTTTTTACCTATCATAAGCCAATGACCAATTAGAAATAAACTATACGGGGAAAAGTAGGGACTTAGGCATTGTTATAATATTTCACCATCGCTATAACAAAAAATATTATTAAAATCATAAAGATTTAATAAACGTATGTAGGACAAAAAAATAAAAAAAGGGCATCAATCATATAGCTAGGTAAAGGCACAAGGATGAAACCCTAATTTGAATTTATTAGATTGATTGTTAATGTTAAGCATTCTAAAACATTATAAAGAGATAGAAATAGGTTATTCCAAGAACGGATGTCAACAACACCTCTTATTAGGGACTTAAATGTCCAAAACCTATACAACAAGAATCTAGAAGTCTCTAATAGAGCATACCAAACCAAGAAGATATGGAGAAGGATAAAATAAGGCCACAAATTAAAATGCACAAGAATAATGTACAAATATAAATTAAACATAAAAGAAAGAGAAACCTAAAACTTAAAGGCACGTAATGAACAACATTTCCCACATATTAGAGACATGCAATTACAACTAGGAATATTCTAGCATACATATGAAGTTACAATCATCCATACAAAAAATGTGATACACTATCCTCTACAAGGACCTCTTGTACCCAAAGGTTATAGGAAAACATAAAATTAATACCTCCCTAAATCAAAAACGACATTTTAGATTAGTTATTTCATTCTTTTTATTATAATGCATTTACTACCTAGCCAAAATATAATTATTCTCATACATTCAAGAATGCACACATGTGCATATTTTGGTTGAAGATCAAGAATAAAAATGAACTTTTGGGCCCTTATATGAATCAAATAGCTCACTATGGAACACATAAAAATCATGCATATTAACAATACCATAGTTGCATCAAGTATTTACGCTAATATTACATGGATCATCATTATTGGAAAGTTAGTCTATCCCAAAAAATAGGAAAATAAAATTCTTCATAATCTAATGCCTTGACATTGTCCTAAATGCAAACCATTTTACATATATTAATATCAAACTTAAATGCATCATATTCACATGTTGCAAAATGACATACTAGGCTACATGCTTTTTATAAAGAAAACTTTTTATTAGGAAATCTCAATCAAAACTCTCAATTATAGGAAAATTCTCTTAAGTAAACTATATTGGGTTAAATATATACGTCACCTAAAATGTGTAGCTCATCTTCTTCTTCATTTGCACAAAGATCCAAATATTACTTCTACTATCAATTTGGTTAACTTTATTAATGTTTGTAAAATATTATTGGGACATGGAAAACTAATGCTATAATCAAAATAGAAAATATCATATACACTTGAGTCATAGATAACCCAAACCATCATTTAGATCATTGAAGTTAAATATGGAAAGTTGAGGCACCACATGTGAAGGACCTAGTTTTTCATATTATAGACTCTTTATTTTTCATCACATTCATTGTAAGATGCTACATGAGACTCGTTACTATAACTAAATTCATTAATAAATCTACTAGAAAATTTGTTAAGAAATAATGCTAAATTGACTTCATTAGTAGTTTATTCATCTTCTTTTGTTAGAACTTCTCTTTTAGCATATTTTGTATCTAATTATTGGAATGCTTCAAACCAAAGGAATGAATCACTATATACTACAACTTGGTCATTAGCATTACAAATATTTATAGCTAACTTATTAGACTAAACATCCAAATCTAAGGGAATATCAATAGAAACAATTTTGGATGTAAGATGTAACATCATTGATACCCTAATGGTTTCATCGATGTTTACCTCAATAATAAGCCTATGAGAGACTTATGAGATTCATCTCTTTTGAAAAATATTATACTTAGAATAAAAAACTCCATGATAAAATCTCAAACATTCTTATACAATCAATCTTACATGCTTAGGGATATTTATCACAACTTAAAGTGAGATTATCTAATATTAAATGGACAAATTGATTCATTGTTATTTTTTAAATATTAGAAAGCTATGTAATTGACCTACTAAGATCAACTTCATCTCTAAACTACTCAATAATAGTATTTTGAAATTTTTCATAATGTGAAATATAATTATCTGAGAAGCTAATATAATTATATTTTATATCACCCTTCTAATAGTGAACAAATAGTTTCAACAATACATCCTCAACAAATATCTTGAAATAATTCATTAGACTAATTAAGACATGAAGATACACACTACGTAATGTAAATCACTCCCATTAAATAAGAACAATTAATTTTTGAGTGCACTAGGTATTGAATTTATAAATTTAGATATTACATTGAACTTAATTTTTTTATTTATCTTATCAACAAAGAGTAGTCTTTCATGATAAACTCTATACAATTATAGGTGAAAATACAAAACATTTAATTAAAAAATACTTTACTTAATCTTATAAATTTCTTCTATATTTGGAATTGTTATTGATACAAACAAACAATGCTTCATTGATTACTAGTATTTGAGGGACTACCCCTATGAAATATACTTACTTTTTGATTCGTCATATGTTTATTTCAAGAATAATTTTCTTAAGAACATTGGGTCGTTGGGACACTCATGTTATATAAAAAAAAAATCTTAAAAACATTCTCACTAAGAACCCATATTCAAATACATATATGATGCACCCATATAATATATCAAAGAATCCATACAACTCATCACTACCTAGGGGAGAGGGGCCAATAGTCGTGCGGGCTAACTTTGTCAACATGTAGCCATTGACTAGAATATCATAGTACCTTTGTTTTTCTTTTAAAATGTGAATTGGCCTCTTATCTATCTATAACTAAGGTTTGGAGGTTTGACTCATCATGCAACTCGCCACATTAGCACATCTATTGAGAAGTGTCTAAAATTTAACTTTTTAAAGATTCGACCAAAACTTAATCATGAGAACCCCAGTAGTCGAACAAAAAAATACTATTTGTTGCTTGTAAAATATCATATTTTTATTTAAAATAAATTAATATGCAACCTAAATGGACCAAATACTTATTGGTAGCCATAAATCTTTGATATCTCTAGCTTTTATATTCAACACATATGGACCGATAGTTGAACACAAAAAAATATTTGTTGTTATAAAAACAACACATAATTATTTAAAATACAACTTATATCAAACAAAAATGGACCAATAGTTGAACACTAAAACTTTTTGAAAATCCTTCACATTTAATGGAAAAATACATGGTATTTATTGTACTCACCTTTTATATTTGTGATAAGACAAACTATTAAAATAAAATACTCCAATGCTTGTACATTGCTACCCAATAGTCGTACACATAAGAACAATACTTGTTTAAATGGGTATCTTATTTTATTAAACGAGCATTTTATTTTTTTAATGACACACTTATAGTGGATAGTTGTAACATTTTATTTAAGGCAAAAAAATACTTATTTCACTTCTTCATGAATGTATTTATGTTTTTTTGATATAGCATTGAAAGTTTTGAGTATGGGTCCACTTTTGATTAACATTTGGTTTTTTTATTATTTACATTTGGACTATTTATTTACAATATATAGTATAAATATGTGGGAAGATTGAATATTGTAATCACAATTGAGTGCACGACTATTGGACCCCTGTGTCCACTTTTGATTAACATTTGGTTATTTTTTAATTTACATTTGGACTATTTATTTACAATATATAGTATAAATATGTGGTAAGATTGGATATTGTAATCACAATCGAGTGCACGACTATTGGACCCCACACGACAATTGACCCCTCTCCCCTAATAAGTGATGCTTTCAATCATCTAGACATGTAATAAAGAATAATAAGAACCTTAATAATTTGATGTCCTCGGATGCATTTTATTAATAAGCTGTAACCAGGGCATTCCATGAGAAAACATTTCTTTGAGGCATTCTGTCAAATAGTTCTCGTTCCTTGTCTATGATTCCAACATTTTTGCATACATGTCTACTAGGGCAGTTGCGACTACAAAATCTGACAAAATTCCGGTATCTATTATCCTACGATGGATGTCCATGCCCTGTTCCAAAGCTCCCATTTTGGCAGAGGCGCAAGGAATGCTGGCAAAGGTGGCGGAGTCTGGCTTTACAGCTGCCAATCGCATTTAGTTGAAAGTTTCTAAATCCTTTTCAACAAACGCATTTTGCGTATATCTTGCAACCATAGCATTCCATAAGACCGCATTTATTTGAGGCATCCGGCTCAAACAGATCACGTGCCCTGTCTGTGCTTCCGCATTTTGCATACATGTCTACCAGAGAATTTCCAACTTAACCGTCTACATGCTTTGCAGATGGGCCTGGAGTTTCTCTTGCTATTCAAGGAAAAAAAAAAGAGAGCAGCAGCAAGCTAGGCTTCCACAAGAAGTAGCAGCAGGGAAAATAAGACTTCAAAGCATATATCGCACTAGAAATCCTCCTGTTGCTGCTTGAGCGGGAGAGGCAGATTTGAAATTTCAATTCAAACTTAACCGTCAGTTTCAGACAGCTGGATTGTGTAAAAGTGCGACCCAGAGCCACGTAAGAAGCAAACCCTTAGTGTGTAATGTTTAAGCCGCGCCTCTCCGTCCTCATCACCATGGCAATGCCATTTGGGTTTAGAGGGAGTTGGAGTGTGGTCACAGACACCGACCACATGCTCAGAGCCATAGCCATTGCAGACAAATCAGTAGAGGTAACTGCACCGCACCACGACTCTAGCCGCGTAATAGCACGGGGGCCTAAAATCATATCAGAAGCTTTTCTGCGCGGCCGAGGGGGCAAGAGCACTGAGAAATAGGCCGTGGAGAAGGCCCGTGGGCTGGCCAAGGGAGCCACGACCTATTTGAACCTGAAGCCCTTTACAACCGAGGCCGTGAGAGCGCTCTGTGAGGCGGGGCTGTCGAGAGTGGTGGTGGGCTTGGCAAACCCAGTGGAGCACCTCAATGGGAAAGCCCTTGAAACGTTCAAAAGCGTCGGAATGCATGTTGACGTACTGGGCAAAGGACCAGAGGCCCACAATACGTATATCAGAGAAGCTGTGAAAGCCTTTGAATATGTAAATGCCCCGTTGCTCTACATGAGCGCTCATGGCATCGCCTCATCGGCGCTCCTCACGGCGGAGGGTGCTCGCATGGGGAAGAATCGGTTGTCTGAATTGCGGTGTCGGAGCAACGGTATTGTGCTCGGCGGGGACTGTGCGCCGCGGGTTATGTATAACCTGATGGTAAACAGTATGCAGATTGGGCACTCGCCCGTGCGGACCGTGGTCTCGGAGTCGTTGGATTCTGTGCCGGACGATCCGTGGCTGTGGGACGTGGCTACGTGCCGGACTCTCGTTGCTACGCGCAGGGGCTCCCGCCCGGAGTTTCAGAGGAGGTTGGGGTGCAGAGGGGTGTAGGTGGTGGAGTTTACTCCAAGAGCTCTGATGGAGTATTGCTACTGCCGCCTTGGTTTTATGTCGGTGCTATGGGAATGTGGTGGGGAGTTTGCGGCGGCAGCCATTGTTGGTGGGGTGATTCGTGAGCTTGTTACGCTTGGTGGAGAAAGAAAGCTCGTTTCTGCGTTCCAGCAGGTCGGGGAAGATGCATTTCTCAGTGCAAGGGACCATCCTTCCACAGGGGCACATTCATCCTCCTCTATCTAATAGTAACATTTATTTTTATTATTAAATTGACAGTTTAGTTTGCCAATCCAGAGCTTAGTTTTTTTTACAGGATGAATTTCTCTATAATCTCTCGAGCAATGTGCAATGGATCCTCATCTATGCATCTTTTGAGTAATGTGTAAGGAATCCTCATCTACTCATCTCTTGAGTAATGTTCAACTGATCCTCATCGGTGCAGGAAAATCAATAGTCAAATCCGAGACCTCAACGTCCTAAAGCAATACTTGAGACTGAGTGAGTTGACCCAAGGGTCTATGTAATAGCAACATTTGTATTTCAAACAAGTGCAATGGTTAATGTTGTTAGAAAGATTAAGTGAAGATTGTTTTTGCAAAAGGCTGATTGCATTCTATGTCTTCCTTTTCTGAATAGCAAAACAAGAAAATGAGTATTTGTGGCAATTATTTGTTGCTCTGCAGACTCTATGAGTATTAAATCTGTTAATCTATTGACCAAGCAAGATATTACAGTCCAGCAATATCCCATATTTGTCACGTACATCCAGCAAGATATGGCTCAAATTTCATGAGCAACTATCCAGATGACGGGGTAATCCTGGATATCATCATTTCTTAACAGCTTGCCCCAACTCCTTTGCAGTATTGATGCCATCAGATCAGAAATTATTCTGAGACTGCTTGGGAAGATCTTTACCTGTGTAAAATTACTCCTCCTTGAACAAGATTTTGTTATTGAATTTGTGTTTGAAAACTCTGACCGTGCCCAACTAGAAGGCTTTAGACGCAGCTCAGTGACTGATGGAAGTATAATCCAGTTCAGTAAAATTTATGAACAGAAACTGTAATGGAGTATGGTTTTTGGGTTTGATTTTGAGTAAGAAACTTGACCCCATCTTGTCATTTGGATTGATAAAAATCAAGGCTCTAGTGCCACGAGTTGAAGGATCCAGTGATTGAGAATCTTTTACAAAGTAGGTCAGTAGAATCGGTTTGTGGTTTTGATTGGTTGGAGATGGATATAGGGAATCTGTTAAAAAATAAGAGGTGGACTGTTGATTCCTTATCTGCAATTATAGGCAGACAAAGTGGGTTAGGTGGCAAGAAAAAGGGGTTTGGGAAGGCTTAGCAGTACATCAATGTTTAACTGTGAAAGCATGGTTGTAGCTCTCTGCAGAAATAGAAGAAAACTTAACATATATTCTTTCAGGATTTAATGGTGAAAACATGGTTGAGGCTCTTTGCAGAAAGAGGAGACAATTGACAACATATTGTACAAGTATTAAACAGCTAGAGGGTTTTGGTGTTGGTTATACAAATTGAGTTTAATTTCCTTTCCATTGCCCCTGCAATCTGGAAAGGCCCCTGCAATCTCTTGGTGAGCCTCTTCTTAAAAATTCTTGGATAGTCAGAGATAGCTGCAGAAGTCTATGACACACAAATTCGGTGGCAAGCATTAGGGGAGAGGATCCAGTAGTTGAGCACCCTAACTTCGCGCTTCTAATTATCCTACGTGGAAATTTCAAATCACTCCCAATTTTTTACAATAGCTTACTTGGCAAGTCCCCTACTTAACTAAGGTTTTAGGGCCACATCATCAAATATGATGCCACATCAGCATGTTTTTTATCAAGGTGTCCAAAAAGGCCCAAAAAACAAAGTGAGACCAATACTTGTTTGTTCACAGCATGTTTTATTGAGCGCTTATGTGACATGATTGGTTGCTTTTTAGATCAAAGGAATGCATTTGTTTATTTATGGGTAGTCATTATCAACACTAACAATTTTATAAAGTCACCACTATTGATTCAATATTGATAAAAATATTAGACATTATATAAACAACTACTATCACAACTATTGAAACATGTTCAGATAGTGGGTCCTCTCCCCTAGATACTTTAAAGACAAGATGCAAAGTTGCTTTTTCAAGAAGAGTTTGGCTTTGGTTGTGCAAGCTAATCTTGAGTGGTTTCAGAGGGACGAGAATATTATTGTCGATTTGGACACATGCTGAGGTGCTTTCTTTCCTTGCCTATACAAGGAGAGAGTTTTCTAATAATAATAATACTCAGTTGAAGTGAATTATTTGTTTCCTCGAGTAAAATGAAGACCATTTGCTTTGGGAAAATCAGGTATGTGGAGATTGGTAGATGGTAAGTGGGGTGCGTGCATGTGTTCATGTCTGTCTTGCATTAAGTGGTGTCCCATGGGAAAAAGGCTTTCTGCATGTCATTTACTAAGAGGAAGATTATTGTAGGCAATTCATCCAATGGGCATGGAAACTTTTAACCAAATTAAATTGCAATGGTAAGCCAAACTCAACAAATCTTGCTATCCTTCTAGCATGTGCCACAAGCAATTTATTTCAATTATTTTAGAACTTAGAGAAATAAAGTATATATTATTATTAATTTAATATATAATTACTCAATATCTATATTCAAGGGGTTGGGTGGATTAATCCACTTTTAAAAGCATGTAAAAATGATATCAAGTAGAATCTTTTGGATACCCACTATTCAATATATATAATAGTTGTATTTTGATTTTTATTAGTCATTACATGAGACTTTGTACCTACTTCTGTTATAGAATGTCTCTCAACATTATATATATATATATATATATATATATATATATATATATATATATATATATATATATATATATATATATATAATTGTTTTATTTTATATTTATATTTAATTATGTTGACTATATATAATTGTTTTATTTTATATTTATATTTTATATGGATGGGATGATAGTTCACACTGAAGTGTAGTGCAAGCCATCAAAACGTTGCAGTGTACAACAAAGAGTAGTGTCCTATCATACAGTATTTGTGGAGCTGTAAAGTATGGTGAAAATTGATAGGAACTGTTTTGCTTTAAAACTTTGTGTAGAGTACAATGAATCAAACAAAGCATCTGCCAAAAAAATATTTTAAATCAGGCATAGTCGAAGGAACTGGAAGAAATAATAAATACAGCAGACAACCATCATTAAAGAGGAGAGGGGCGTATGATTGAAGGGGAGAGTCATGCCATTAATAGGGCATGGTGACCCTTCTTCGGAGCAAGGAAAAATTGCAGGATGTGGATCTTTGAGGAGGATTTTATTGGCTCTAATGAGGAAAAACGTGGACATTATGAAGATCATTTGTAGTGGTGAAATCATGGATTTCATCTCAGACCCATTTCTCACCATCAAAGGGACATGTTGTATTGTTGAAGCATGGCGTGTTCCTGCCCTAGCACCTTCTCACAGTAGCCAGAACCTCTGTTTCACTTGCTGCTACAATCATACCAGCAACCACTGTCAAGTTCTTTATCATTTCCGAGTTATTGTATTTTAATGTTATAAGTCTGAGCATTGCACTCCTTGATATTCAATGCATTCACAAATTTTCTCTAGAATGTAATTTCTGCTACCAATATTGCTCAGAAAATAGGACCGCAATTGCAGAGTTATTAGATAGTTCATTTCACATTTAGTTGGCCAGTTTGGTGCCATACAAATTTGATGTTAATTTCTGAGTTTACATGCATTGTAAATCAGACCTTTGATTAGTAGAATACCATAGCATTGTCCCTCAAATTTGTAATGCACTCTTGAATGTGTATGAGGAAGAGTATGAACTATTGTAACATAGATTTAAATGCTCAGAGTTAATGTAATTTGATCTGCTAATGCAATGACTGAAATGTTCAAACCTGTAGCTTATATATGCATGTATAACTAATGTCAAGGATTTGTAAGCTCATGCTAAGTCTAAATATTGTGATTCTTCAAATCTGATATACATTTCTGAGTATCGTCTTGGACAAATCTATAAATGGCTATATCCTTTTTTTGCTGTGTTTCACTTCATTCTAAAACAAATCTATTAAATGAAAGCTCGGTTCTAAGGCTTCATGTATGGGTTTTGTGTATGGCTTGCAATGGCTGCCTCTAAAACCCTCAATCTTGTGATAGCTGGGTACCATAGTTGCCAATAAACTCCATAATAGGAACATGGACTGCTTACCCATCCCTATATCCACAATTTCTAGTGACCACATTTATATATAATACAATTGTCTCCTTATTCATTTACTCGTGTACCCTAATTTGATTAGCATCTCCATCCCTGTACTGGTACATGTACCCCTTCATGTCCTAATAACTATGTTGGGAACACTTAGTAAGTGGTCTGAAGGCACGCAAATGATCATAGATTAAAAGACCATCATGTTTTACAGTTTGGTTATTCCTCATTCATAGGCTAGCTATACCAAAAGGAAGTGAATAACTCAAGTATGTATTATCTTCGCTAATCGTGATCAAGCTTGTACATGAAAAAGAAAAAAAACTAGACCTTGAAATAAGTTAACCAGTAGCCCAAATTTTGTGTGTTTAAAAGTTAAATGCCTTCTCCCCATCAGTGACCATTGTATTTTGTCACAAATAACAATTGCCAAGAAGTTGATTTTTCAGATGGTCAAATGCATATAAATTAATGAGGGCTTACAAAACTGGTGTCAAGAAAAGTTTTCATAATGAACATGGGCTGCCTTCTGCTCGATTCAACATTTCAGAGCTGTCAGCTGCACATATGGAGTATGACGTTTATTCTGAGTTAAAGCGGGTTGATGATAAATGCCTAGCGCCACCAATAACTTAGAGTCAACCTGCAAAAAAATAAATAAATAATGATATCTTTTCCTTTATATGCAAGGAACATACCTTCAGGGTAGTCGTATGGTCAAGGTGGGTGTAGTCATAATTTTAAAATAGCTCAGTTTTTCATGTCAGCCATAGGCTCCCAAGATCCCTAAGCTTGTCCACCCATTAATTCGAATGCGTAAGAGAGAGTGTTGCAGCATGACGTTGTCTAAGTTAATAAAACTCAGTGAGCATTGTGCTGTCTATAGCGATTGCATAGTTAAAATGATAAGATGTTTAATATTAGAAAAAAACACAAAAAAATGGCACCACTGATGTTACAGATTGGAAGATTAATATCATGCAAGGAATAATTTATAGTATTCACTATTTATATAATTACTCACGTTTATTTAAATATAGATATAAACAAGATAGCTAAATAAATACATACATTATATATATAGGTAAGAGATATTGTCATTTGGGTCTAACATTATTAATATTAAGGAGATTAATATATTAATATAAAACGAAGTATTAAGATATTAGCATTGTCATTGCAAAAAGAGAGGCTAATACTAATGTTAGCATTATAATTAATGTAACAGGTAAAAATAATATTATTATAAAAAAATATAAAACAAAAATTGATAGTTGCATTTTTTTCCTTACACTACCATAAAATATGGACATTACATATTCTCAACCCTTTTAATTATAATAATTTGTCAAAGTTAATTTAATTATCCTATCCAAGATTTGACTCTTTACTCAATTAGTTTGCATATACTGTATAAAGTAATGTTTTTGTGAAACAGTTATTATCCAGGTTTTTTATTAATCATATGATTTAGTAGCCTCTAGCCAAACATTTCAAATCAAGTCATCAATACTTTGTTGGCTAAGAATCTGAGCTAGAATAATTATTTAATCTAACTAGCCCCTTTATGCAATGCCTTATATGCAAAACTTAGATACATTTAATTAAAAATAACAAGCTACGCTCGAAAATGTATAAATTGGTTGCATCTAAGTATTTTGGGTGGATTCTTTAGTTAACCTCCCCCATGTCAATGTCACATTAACTATGTTAGAGTCAACTATTCTTCAAGTAAACTAATTTATCCAAACCGAAGGTTTGCCTCCATGAAACTCACCTAAGGGAGTCAACCAACAAGAACCCATCACTAATTAAACCTTGAGTTGTCTCTCTTTCAAATGTAATATTATCAGATAGTGATAGACTTTAGAAGTGTTGTGCAATGGTGGCATGATGTTAAAAAAAAAATGTGGGGTTTTTCTAGCAAAAATTATGGGCATGACAACTTTTACAAATTTCTATTTTGCAGAAATCAGCTACATACCATGCCAAAATCAACTACAAGGATGAGGTATCAAGACTCAAGCATACATATCAATCAAGATTTCTACATACCATGCCAAAATCAACTACAAGGATGAGGTATCAAGATTCAAGCATACATATCAATCAACAACATCAACGTCATCAACAACTTCACTATATTCAACTTCTTATGGTAATTTTGTTCATACATTGGGAAAAAAATTTCTAATAATAGTAATACTATAAATTAAATACGTAGAAATCATTATACAACTCAAAAAAAAATAGTGCTTAAAATATGTCTAATTTCCCTCTTACATAATTATGCATTTCAACTATTTATTTAAGCTACAATTTTTTTGCCATAATTTGACACCTAATCAATACAACTAACCATTCCATTGCTTTTGTTTTGTAGGTCATGAAGACAAATGGCATATATCGTAGAACCTCATTGCCAACCACCAACAGTTGTATTATACATAACCAATCTCTTGAGTTAGTGATTTTCATGTGTCATAAAATAGTTTTTGTATTAAAAAATGTAGTTTTCCATTATGTTACATTCGGTTACAAAGTATTATCATTAACCAGCAACAACTATACTTAATCCAATTGACCTTTTAAGTTCTATTTGTTCATTTTCAAATCTTCTTGCATCCCATCATCAATTGACTTTTGCTATAAATAATTAGTCTTAAAAAAAACAATTTACATTTTCTTGCATTTTTTACGACTGCCCTTCCACATATATGTCCAAAAGATTCCATTTGACATGTTAATTTTTTTAGATTTTTTATATCAATTCATTATTTAATTAATGGCCTTAAATTGATTGAAGCAGAAATGTGCTTGTACAACTATGTGGACGGATGCCATTAAATTGATTGAAGCAGAATATTCTTGTACAACCATCTGAGACGAAAACAAGATGCCGAATCTGGTAATGTCTCTCTTACTACGCAGAAGCAACTCCTTGTATTTGTAAGGCCTGGCCGGCTCTTGATAAAGGAAGAGCAACCTCAAATATGCTGATAGATTTCAAACTACAAATAACCCAGATTGGTTTTCACCCCTCATAACCATGGCAATGCCATTTGGGTTCGGAGTTAGTTGGAGTGTGGTCACAGACACCGACCACATGCTCAGAGCCGCATCAATTGCAAACAAATCAGCAGGCATAACTGCACCACACCCCAACTCCGGCCGCATAATTTCACGGGGGCCTAAAATCATATCAGAAGCTTTTCTGCACGCTCGAGGGGGCAAGAGCGCCGAGATACAGGCCGTGGAGAAGGCCCGCGGGCTGGCCAAGGGAGCCACGGCCTATTTGAACCTGGAGCCCTTTACAAGCGAGGCCGTAAGCGTGCTCTGTGAGGCGGGGCTGTCGAGAGTGGTGGTGGGCTTGACAAACCCAGTGGAGCATCTCAATGGGAAAGCCATCGAGACCTTAAAAAGCGCCGGAATGCATGTTGACGTACTGGGCAAAGGATCCGAGGCGGACAATACGTATATCAGAGAAGCCATGAAAGCCTGTGAATGCGTAAACGCCCCGTTGCTCTACACGACCGCTCATGGGATCCCCTCATCGGTGCTCCTCACGGCGGAGGGTGGTCGCATGGGGAGGAATCGGTTGTCTGAATTGCGGTGTCGGAGCAACGGTATTGTTCTCGGCGGGGACTGTGCGCCGCGGGTTATGTATGATCTGATGGTAAACAGTATGCAGATTGGGCACTCGCCCGTGCGGATCGTGGTCTCGGGGTCGTTGGATTCTGTGCCGGAAGAATCGTGGCTGTGGGACGTGGCTACGTGCCGGACTCTCGTTGCTACGCGCAGGGGTTCCCGCCCGGAGTTTCAGAGGAGGTTGGGCTGCAGAGGGGTGGAGGTGGTGGAGTTGGAGGAGTTTACCCCAAGAGCTCTGATGGAGTATTGCTACAGCCGCCTTGGTTTTATGTCGGTGCTCTGGGAATGTGGTGGGGAGTTTGCGGCGGCGGCCATTGTTGGTGGGGTGATTCGTGAGCTTCTTACGCTTGGTGGAGAAAGAAAGCTCGTTTCTACTTTTCAGCAGGGAGGGGAGGATGAATTTCTCAGTGCTAGGGACTATCCTTCAACAGGGGCACATTCATCCTCCTCTATCTAATAGTAACATTTATTTTTATTATTCTAAACATAGATGATCATAGATATTATATAACTCTAAATACTCAAAGCTGTGGGGGCTCTAATTTGTAAAGTGTGGTTGGATATATTTCATTTCCAGCAATATCACTGAAGATTAGAAAAATATGGCAGCATATGCAGCCCTCTGTAGCAATGCAAGCTACCAAAATATATCAGACTTGCAAACATACAGGGGAATTGATTTCTATTAATTAAATCACAGAAAGCGCAGCGATCTTGAATTGAAGATATTCTGTTTCAATATGAGCCTCTGTAGACCAAAGAATTCTGTACAAATCCCAATAGTTAATGATCCAAGTGATAAATTCCATGCAAACCAATTTAACAAACTCCTTTTTCTCTCATTCTGAAAGAAAATCATGTTATGCATTGAGAAGAATGATCACACAATAGCAACTAACTCATCTTATTCAAAATCATGCATCTCGCTGGTATATTTTACAAATCAATTGAACAAAATTCAGTACCAACCAGAAAAAAGTTCTTGAGGTACAAATTTAATGAGCCGTATAATCATAACCAATCAAATCTTGGAAATACATACCTTACTTGGAATTATTCCTTAATCATTTCTTTAGAACTTCAAAAAAGTCAATGTATGTATGGGTCTTTACAGCAAAAGTTTCATGCTTAGTAAATATGGAAATATTCACTATCGACTTGTAGTAACACCTTGCACTTACCAAAAAGATAAAGATAACATAAGTTTTCCACGACCGTCCTCTTGAGTAGTAAACTTCTTTTCCAAGGTACCATAAGGATAATGTGTTCCAATAGATGACTAATGGCTAGACGGAGTTCACCTCTAGATCTGTGCAGAGATAAAACATTTTATTCAATGAAAGACTCCAGACAGTGATGCAAGAAGGAAAATTCTCCACTTTCAAATCTAAAACCACGCACACATTCACCACTATGCAAGAAGGCTGCAAATAAATATTAACAACAAATATGGAAAAGTAATATGCAACATATCTTGATTTCAAATCTGAAAATGAATTACATAATCATGGAGCTCATATGCTCCCATACATCATGGGCTTTACACATACAAAAATCTGCAACTCAACATTTCTAGCTTCATTCCAACAACATCTAAGTATGCAAAACTCTTCTTCTCAAAAGCCCCCCTTCTCCAAATGACCGGCATCAATATATAGAAGTTGTGAGAGAAGAAACCGCCATTGGTTTCTCAAAACAACCTCCACAAAACCACCAAGAAAACCCGTCACATTCTTCCTATCAACGATATGTCATTTGTCAGAAACTCCTCAAATAATTTCTGGGTTTGGTGCACCTTCTTTCCAGCTTTCCGAATCATTTTGAAATTCTTAATTTCATTATCGTATGAAAAAGTTATGCCCATTTTACTAAGACTGGGTCTCATAGATACGACTTCGGACATGCAACAACATGCAAAGCTTGTGGCCAACATGCAAATACATGCAAGCAACATGTAAGATTCCTTTGCAGCCCATATTATGACATTTTATGACACATATACATGCATATAAGAATTTTTGACCTTCTCCAAAAGTGGACACCAAAAAGGCATATTCCCCTCCAAGATGCTTTCACTGTTTTACCAAGACTTATTTCCCATGCGATTTACATTTACAATTTCACACCAAGGGAATCTACATTGTTGCAAATTAAAATATTATTCTCCAAATGCCTAAGCCCTTATTGAAAATAAACAAAAACTAAAAGAGCAATATTTTTGGTGATGCAAGATTGCATGGCACCCCAGGATGCTCCTGCATCAGACAGGAAAAATTATATTACATTAATCCGTTAATCTTTGGAGACAGTTTTTAACTGCAGCAAACACAGACCCAGGAACATCAACATTATTTCCATTCTCATCTTCACAGACAACTTCCAAGTCAATACAACGATGACTGGAAGGTTTTGTCAACTTTCCTGTGTCTTTCACGATATTTATCACTTTCTGATTAAGCCTTTCTCTATGCTTTGGAAAAACTGCATTGTAAAGTAAAACATTCTCCCATGATATTACATATACTGTTAAACCTTTGGCTTGGAAACATTCTAGAAGCTCTTGTATGGTCAAATTCTGTTGAATTATCCATCGGTCCCAAAAGGTCCAGCTAATATTTCTGTGCTTTATTTTCCTGGGCGGTACAGGCTCAGCCATGGAGAATAAAGGCAGTGCCAAATTTGCAGAATTGTTGCGATATTTTTCAACATTATGGCCAGAAAGAAGCTTGTAAAGTTCTAAGCACACTAAACCAGTTGCCATTGCAGTTGTAGTGGCAATAGCTGGAATAATCTTCCCAGCTATGATTTTAGCTTTTAACTTGTCCACCTCTGGAATGTTATAATTCTTTGCACGCATATTAGCGAGTCCCACTATAAGATCCATATGATAATTTGTATCATCAGTCTGCAGTTTAGGATAACAGATAAGAGCATAGAGTCAATTAAACATAATAATCTCTCTCCTTCCATACACACTCACCTTCCTGCTTCCCTCTCATGATCCTCCTCTCCATCTATATCTCTCCCTCTTCCCTCCCATCTAACAATGCTAAGATTTACAAGAAATAGACAATTTGAGTTTACAAAGAAATTTGAGAAAGGAAAAAACCTTTTCAAATAGAATTGGATTCATTTGAAATCCTGGAGGCAATAGTCTAACCCCTTCCTCTAGCATCTGAATCATATTCTTAGTAAGTGCAGTGTCATCTTTGTCCATAGAGCTAATGTTTGTGGCACTTTCATCTGTCACAATTTTCACTCCCTTTTGTGGCTGGAAATCTGGAATCTACACTTTATCCACAACTTCTGCTAATTTCTTTGAGTTGGTAGCCCATTCTGGAATCAGAATACCATAAGTTTGTGCCCGCAAAATTGAAGCTGCAGCAACAAATGAAAGGTGAGAAGGATCACTGGATGTGAACCTCAGGGGATTTGGAAAGCGCTTAGGAGTAGCCCAGCATGGGGTATTTTAAGATGTCTTTGTATTCTTTGAAAATTGGTATGTAAGTTGCTTCACATGATTTGCAAAGTAGTCCTCGAATCTGAAATTTTTTAGTTTGAATGATATGTGAGGACCTAATTCAATAAAGCAAGTAGAAAACATAATAAGCACCAAATACCTGTATACCATAACAAACATCCAGTCGTACTTTCTTCTGGACCAAGCTATGCAATCTTCAAATGTCAAGCATCTTTCGGACACTAGACACTCAAGGACACGCTCCAGAAGGTTTCAAACCTGTAGATCACTTCTCAACCTAATTGATGTTATAAACTCTTTTGGTTTAGAAAGGAATGCATTTGCATCAGATGGTGTTTTCTCCAGAAGACCTTCAAACTCAGATCTCGCCCATGCAAGACAATGTTTAATATTATGTGGAAAGTAGTGAAGAGTGCACATAGGCATCTGCTTCTCTGGAGGATCTCTTGAAGCTCCATAGTTTTCAGTCAGATGAGCAATGATCACTTGTGTGTGGCATTTGGTTCCTAGAGTTCCAGATTCTAGCATAGGTTTCTAAAAATAGACACATCTGCGATCTATATAAAGCCTTATATCAATATTGTCAAGTGCACTTATAACAACTCCCACATTCTCCCAGAATGTATCGCCAAATATGTTCTCAGTGGCTGCAGACACACGACTTTGCAATGCTTCAATATGTAAATAAGGATTTATCTCAGTTGTTGAAGATGCTGCAAACTGTTGATTTAGCCTGACCAATATTCCAGTCTCGAAAAAGAAACTGCCTGCTAAGGTTACTTTTCTCAATAACATCATCTGTTATAGTAACTGTGCTCAGCTGGTAAGGACTGCCCACTGCACTATCTATAATACTAAGACATCCTTCTGAACACCTTTTTCACTCATCATAAATAGATTTCCACGTGCACATACCTCACTATGAAAAAATGAGTTATACACTTGCCAATCCAATCTCTTTCACACTAACACTATGCAGTTGATACTATTATACTATATGTCTTACACAATATTTTTCCGTTCACTAACTCATTCAAACCTTTTTGGTACGCAGGTGGACACTTGCTAGACAATCACAACCAAACGAAAAAAGAGATTTGCCCCTCTCATCCAAATTATATTTTCATAGGTTAATTTAATGGTGGGCAGGAATTATAGTTCACCCTCGATCAGAATTCAGGTAAGTAATGACAAAATCGAGCTATTTAAGTGAAAGAAAATTCAGCTCTCTTGATGTTGGGTGTGTTTGTGTAATAGGGTCAGGATTGGATTCGAAGAATAAGTATCTGTTTGGGAACATTAACATGCAAATCAACCTGATTCCTGGAGAAACCACTGGCAGTGTGACTGCTTATTATGTATTATGTATGTATTTAAAATTAGAGTCTTAGTTCATTTCATTGAGATTGATTTATCATAAAAAAAAACTTATTTAAGATCAATTATATTGCAGTTTTCTTCTTTTGAGTTTGTGGTAAAGATGACAGAGAGCAAATAATTTACTTCTGATATGATCCCACCAAAGACTTTCACTTCTGTGGTTTGCTGTGGACTGCTCAACACATCTTCTATGTTTCCCTCTTTGATCAGTAATGAAAGGAGTTTGTTAATGGTTATATGTTGTTATTTTATTGTTTTGATATGACTAAATTTGAATCACATAAAATTGCAGATTCACAGTGGACAACATGCCAATCAGAGTGTTCAACAACCACAATTTCAATGTTCAGTCAACCATAATGTTCATGATGGGAAAACCAAGAGTGATTTGTGATGTGGATTTATCTAGTAAGAAGCCAATTGTGAGGAGTGAAGCAATGCATGTATCCACATATATTGGAAGGGTTACAGGGAAGAGGATGGGGAAGCAATATTAAACACTTGGAATCTAGATTGTAACTTTCGTTATCTCATGGAGGTTTTCTTTATTAAAGAAAAATCTTCAATGGCTATTATTTATTTATCTTGGCCACAATATTAGTTTTAAAATACTAATAAAAATCAAGAAACCAATGGATTGTCATTTTAAAATTTACCCCGTTCACTCAATTACATTTACTACTTTTTAACAATATTATAATGATTTTAATAATGAAGTGTAAGAAAGTTAAAGATAAAATATTAAATTTTTAGTAAAATAAATATTAATATTATCATTCTTAATTTTTTTAAAAAATATTAACATAAAAAGGTTGTAATTTGACTATGAAGATGCTCTAATATAAAATTATAAAAATGATTAATATGATACTTATTGTCAACAAATAGCCAATAGTACTGATATTAAAACTCTATGACCAATTACAAATGATTTCAAATGATAGTGTTGCTATTTTGTTTTTTGATCCTTTATCTTTGGACTCATGCATGTGTATCTTAGAGCTCAGTTTTTTTTATATTTATTGTTGATCTCTTTTTTTTTCCTTTATATATCTTAGAGTAAATTTTTAATGTATTATCAATTCTTTCTAATTTAAAAAAAAATTAAAATATTAAAATTAGAGTAATATATATAAAAAATAACTTCTATAAAATTATATAAAAAAATAACAAATTTATTATAAAAACTATAGTAAATTAAATATTTTTAATTATATATATATATAAAAGATTATGTATCAATATTTTTGTGATTTGAAATTTTTAATTAATATATAATTTATATAAATATTTAATTTTTTAATTTTTATAGATAAGTGTTACCGTAAATAGGGGGTAACTCCCAGATACATACCAAACAGAAACATTTAGCCCATAGGCATCAAAATTAACCACTACTAACAATGACACTACTATTCACTATAACACTAGACACCCCCATCAACCAATATACCCCCAAAAACTAGGCTATTAGAGAAAAGGAAACAACTTCCCCAGAAAGAAAAATAGTAATCCATTTGTAGGTGAATCCGCCCATAAGCCACTGCAAATCTCATCAAACACCTACGCCCCCAAGCAAGGATGTAAAATAGCCAGATGACCCCCTAACACGGTTACTTGCCTCAGACTACCATCGCCGAGCCAAGCACGATCAAAATCCATAAAACGGGAGAAAGCCTCCATATTATCATTTTTGACCCCAGTGCGATAAACTTCCTAAGCATCCGCCATGAAGTTCGTCACTTCCTCAGCCTCAACTCCCACCACCCCCTCCTCCAAAACCAGAGTCAAATCAAAGAAAGCTCTTAGGTAGCTTACCCAACCACTCGATCACAACTCCATAGTGGTGTTAGCAATAGTAGTAACATTAAGACCAACCACAATCATATTGAGCCACACAGACACCCACTCCCTTGATTCATTCACATCCACCAAAGCATAAATGACAGTTTCATATATTTTGCCATCACACCAGTGCTGATTCACATTTAACACCTTCGAAACAGTTTCAATGATTGCATTATGCATTTCTCTGTTCTGGAGCACAAAAAGTCGACTACATTGAGTTGCAAGGGATTCCTTAGCACAAATGCATGCCACTCCAAACTGAAACACCATTATTGGATGACCCCAACTGACTCCTCACACAAGGTACCCCTTACACCATATATAGCCAAACTGATCGGCTTAACCAAATGACCATAGAGAAAACCAAAGGCCCAGTTGCCAAGATACCAGGTAACAAAAAGCCATATCTGCCACCCAAAACCAAAGCATGCCTCATGGGGAAAAAGTAGCCACCAATTTCAGTTAGACACAGACTTGAAATCGAATAGACAAATCATCCGTAAGGCTATCCTTAGTCCTGAATAGTACTGAGATACAAATAAAATCCTGCTAGCGACAATCCAATCCACACACTGTACCACCCATATCCCCTTAGGGATTACATTAACATCTTCTCCTAGTCATTGGCCACCAAATCCTGGAGTCTGGTCCAACATTCCGCCTTGGAATCGATGATGAGCCCATCCACTTGTCTAATACCAGCATTCGCCAAACAATCTGCAGCTTTATTAGCTTCTCTAAATGCGTGACCAAACTTGAAATTCTCCAATTTACCAAGAAGTTCCTTGATTTAGACAACCCAACAATCGAGCAACCAACTTGGAGACCTACCGTTTATTATAGCTTGGATACAAACCATTGAATCACCCTCAATTTTAATTGACGTAATCTCCTTACTAACACATAATTGAATCCCCATCAGAAGTGCCTCAAACTCCGCAACATTGTTAGAACAAACCCCCAAATTCTTGGAAGCTGCCCAAACGCATTGTCCCGCTTGGTCTCTAATAATACAACAAGCCCCCACAGCATCAGGATTCCCCTTAGCCGCCCCATCAAAGTTCAGTTTCCAAGGGAGATCCACTGGCCCCCTCCAAAACACAGACTTTCTGTCAACCTTAATAGCCGAGGGCACACACACCTTCGGCCTTCTTAGATTATTCCATTCTTTCTGAATCTCTTCATCCCACTTTGTGAACTTCGAATGAACGTTCAATCTTGTCCTGTTGTTTGCCACCTCGATAATTGCCACCTTCAACCTTTCAATTAATCTACTATTTTCAAGTACTTCACCTCTAAAAATTCTCCTATTCCTTTCTTTCCATATATGCCAAATCACCAATGAAGGTGCCAACACCCAAAGACTCTGCCAATAACCATTACTATTGCCAATCTTCCACGCATTCAGGAAATCACTCAATTTCTCCTGTCTTGGGCCAGGAACTTGAAACGAATTCTGAAGCCAATCCCAACATTCCATTGCAGTAGGACATGATAGAAACAAATGATCAACCTCTTCTTCGACATGTTTGCACATCACGCATCAAGTTGGACCTGCAACTCCCAACCTTTTTAATCGATCCATTGTTAGGAACCTCTTATGAAAGACCACCCAGAGAAATGCACCAGCCTTGGGAAGCACTACTTGGTCCCAACATAATTTCGCCAGCCAATCTATTCTTGCTCCAATTTCTACCTGTATTTGATAACCCAACTTAGTAGAATACTCCCCAGACTTTGCCCCACACCAAACAATAGAATCCTCTTCTTTAGACATAAACATGACCCGATTAATTAATTCATTCAAAATTTCCTTCAGTTTCATTTGATCAAGATGTAGATGCATCATATTTTTCCACTTCACCCTCCCACCACCAACAAATTCTTCCAAGTTAAAATACCTGGAAACTTCGATACCCCCTTCTTCCTCTAACCGTCCCACTTCCGAATCTAAATCGAATTGCTTTGCCAGGCTCTTGTAGCCATTCCAAGATTCGGTCCAGAACCTAGCCAGATTTCCATTACCAATTCTCCATGATATATGCCTCGTGATCAGTGGGTGACGCTTGTTTATGAATTTCTAAAATGCCGAGCCACTTTGTATTGTGTCCGCTGTTAAAATCCTGGAAGGAGAGTCATTGTCTAAATATTTGTTTTGAGCTATACAACACTACAACTTCTTCGGTTTCCTATACATCTTCCACACCATCTTTGCTCCCAACACAATATTTTGCCTCCCAATCCTCCTTAGTCCCGCACCACCCTCAATTTTAGGCTTGCAAGTAGTATCCCAACCAATCAATGGGATTTTCTTCACTTCATTTGACCCTTCCCATAAGAACATTTTTAGAATCTTCTCTAAACCATCTTCTATCTTTTTTGGAGCCTCATAACAGGCTAATGTAAAGATTGGTATAGGTGACAGCAAAGACTTAGTCATGGTGAGCCTGCTCGCCAGAGTTAACCATTTATTTTTCCATGATAATGCCTTAGTTCTGTACTTGTTCAAAACCTCGTCCCAATGCTTAGATTTGCAAGCCCCTTCAAAAATATGGACTCCAAGAAACTTGGCAGGGAGCTTATCGATTTGGAACCCCAAAAATGCGGCTATAGCTTTCTATATATTAGCCTTTGTGCTGAAGAAATAAATTCTAGATTTCTCTTTATTCATTTTTTGCCCCGACTGCTGTTCATACTCATCTAATGTCGCTTTGATGCACTTAGCCTCCCTCATACTGGCCTCACCAAACAAAGTCGTGTCGTCAGCGAATTGAGTATGGGTAATTTGCTCGACATTCGGAGCCACTGTAATACCCATCCATTCGAGTTGAAGTCTGTGCCTTTTGATTGCACAACTTAGAGCTTCTGCCATGATAACAAATAGAGAGGGGGATAAAGGATCCCCCTGATGCAAACCATTGGTAGCCACAAAGAAACCATGCATTGAACCATTTATTAGAACATAAAATCTTACCTAGGATATGCATTGTTTGATTAATAAACACCATTGGTTGCTAAAGCCCATACAAAGCATAACTTTTAATAGGAATTCCCATGAGACTTTGTCATACGCCTTACAAACATCCAACTTAATAACCATGCTGGCCGTTTTGTTTACTTTTAGCGAATGTACCACTTCACTAATGAGAAGAATACTGTCCGTAATCTCCCTCCTCAGAACGAAGCCATTCTTCTTAGGAGCGATGATCTTGCATAGTATCTTCTTAAATCTATTAGCCATTACTTTTGCAATTACCTTATAGACCGTATTGAAAAGAGAAATTGGCCTATAGTCACCAAACGTTTGACATTCATGCCTTTTGGGAATGACGGCTAGAACCGAATTATTGAGATCCTTGACAAATCTCCCCGACCTTCTGAAGTCCTCTACCATTAGCCACAAGTCCTTACCTAAGAATCCCCAACAATTTTGGAAGAACCGAGCTAGAAATCCGTTCGGTCTAGGGGCCTTGTCGAGATGTAGCTGGAATAGGGCCGCCTTGACTTCTTCCAACAATACCAGTTCTTCCAACATGGCATTGTCCTCGCTATCCACCCTTCTTTTGATAGAATCCAAAATGCCCCCTTCACCACAAATTCTTGTATGCTCGCCTAACAAGTTTTTAAAGAAAGAAACCACCTCTAATCCAACATCTGTACTACCATGCTTCAAGGATCCATCCTGAGAATGAATCGATTCAATTTTAATTTCCGCTCTTCGGGCCAACACAGATGGATGAAAAAATTTAGAATTTGAATCACCATCCGAAAACCAAACTTCTCAAGTCAAATTATTATAAATTATGATATCAAGAATAATTTGTGATTCATAAATTGAAAAATCGAGTGTATTCCACAAAGGATAATAATCAACATTCACCAAAAAATTATTTGAATGCTCATTTGAAATTCCATTCACAAAACCCTTTTTCCCAAGATAGTCAATAGTTATAGACTTAGACAAAATAGATGATAACAAATCTATGTTATTAGACACCTTAATTGTAGCATCTAATATATTTTATATTTGAAAATTGTTAGCCAAATATAAAAATATAAATGCTTATTAAAGAATGAAAGAATAAATTTTATGGAGCAAGTATTTAATAAAATATTTTAAAGATATTTTTTCTTAAAGAGCGGGAGTCTTTTTTAAAAAACACAATAATTTCTATAATAGAACTTAAAAATGTTAAATCTAAAAAAAATTTGGAAGATAGTTGAGATAGAGTAACATATGTAAAGTTAAATTAATCTTAGTGAGTTAATTTATAGGATTTAAAATAATTTTATATAGTAACATAAATGATTGTTTTAATTTTAGATGATAGAACTTTTTAATAATTTTTGTTAGTTCATTATTTTGAAGATTTCATCTTTAGGAGGCCAATTTATATGTAAATTTCTCTTAATATCATGAGGAAATCATACATCACATAATTCATTGTGACATTAAGCTAGAAAACATTCGTCTTCACACTAACTTTTACAACATTCTTCTTCACACCAAATTTTATGTTAAGGTACTCAATTTTGGGTTGGCAAATTTAGTGCGCACATATTTTAGCCATATACTAACCACCATGAAAGTAACATGAGAATATTTCACTTGATACTAGATCTATAAACATCCCATCAATTATAGACCTCCTCTCAAACATAAATTACAAAATAATAATCGGCGTAACCATTGCACCTCCTCTGGTGCAAGTGCGAGTTATTATTAAATTGAGAATTTAGTTTGGCAATTCAGAGCTTAGCTTTTTTATGGAGTGGGATTCCTTATAATCTCTTGACCAATGTGTAATGGATCTTTATCTATACATATGGATCCTCATCTATACACCTCTTGAGCAATGTGCAATAGATCCTCATCTCTTTAGCTTTGAGCAATGCACAATGGATCCTCATCTACACACCAAGGAAAAAAAAGAGTCAAATCCATGACCTCGACTATCTAAAGCAATAGTTGACATCGAGTTAGTTAACCCATGGATCTATTTAATAGTAACATTCATCTTTTAAGGACATGCAATGATTATGTTGTTAGGGAGTTTTAGGTTAAATAATATGTTAGAGTGTAAATGGAGGAATAAAATAGGAAATATATTTTTTATGTATAAATTTTATCGGTTTAGAATGCCATATATAAGTAGATGTATTGAAAATGTATATTATTGTTTTTGAATATATATATATGTATATGTTTTGAATATATATTGGGAAGGATTTTTCAAAATAATTTTAAATTCGTTATTAGTTTTATCCAACATCAATCTATTTTTTTAAGTGATCTTAATCTTTTGTTAGTTAGGCACATTGGGTGTATGGGCATACTCTACCACCTTGTTTATATCGATATTTCTAAAATAAATATTACACCATATGATAATAATAGTTGGGCGAGCTATAATGGCAACAAATTTAAGCAAAGTATATTTAATGAAATAAACAAATTATGATCTATGTTTGTCAATTAGCTACTTAACAAATATTTATATATTCTATAAGATAATTGAAAGTACACTAACTAATTTCTTATTTCTATTTGATATTATACTCACTCAATAGTTTCTATAGAGAAACCCAACAATCAAAACTTAACTCACAAACTAATGTTGAAACAATTATATAATCAAATACTAATATTTAACCATATTTAACACTAGATTAATAAATTTATAATTCTACAAAGTAACCTCTCATTGTAGTTATTCAACCACATTAGCGAAAAATCTCTTTGAACCATTATTAATAAAAGGATGGTTGATAAATTTTCCAGTTATTTTGATGGGTTTGATATCTATAATCACTATGTATTTGGAAACTATAATATATTTTAGGAATCATTTATTTGGATGTTTTGGTCCAATAGATGTGGGTTCTTTTGGTAAATCATGTTATTACTTTTTGTTCATAGATGGTTACTCAAGATACAATAGAATTTGTTTTAGTTCTAAATCTAATATTTTATCTAAACTTAAAATACTTTAAGGTTTTGGTTGAGATATAATCAAATAGGAAGATAAGGTTTTGAGATTTGATAATGGATGTGAAAGTTTCTTTGAGGAATTCAATGACTTCTATAAAAATGCATGTATTTTTTAGTAGAAGACTAATCCTTATACTCCAAAATAGAATGTTAAGAACTCATATAATTAAGAAAATTGAATCTACAAGTCAAGATTGAAAATAAATAAAATGAGCACTCTAAAAATATATGATGTGGGAGGTCAATTGATTATATTACTCATCAACCTTTATAAAATAATTTTACCTTTTAACATTTAGAACTACCTTTCCTAGATGAGAAACTAACTGTTAACCTACCCAACATATTACTTTAATATTAATAAATAAGGTGCCAAGTGTCTTATAAATAAAAAAGCATGGCACTTTTACGTTAAAAATTAAACCTTGGATCACATGAACCAACAAAATCCTCTTTATCTAAAGGGTTCTATAAGATTACTAGAGCATATGACTATGAATTCATCCAATAGTTTCTATCGCACTAATTTTGGTTCACGTAGAAGCTCACTATCTCATGAGTTGTCACATGAATAACAAACATCTTGCTAGCATGCTCACCCCATATGACTATTATGTACTTTTATTATAGTCTAAGCACAATCATTTCTACTCAATGACATCAATCCATTAAGCTCCACATAGAAGCCCACCCATGACTATTTTGTACCATGTATGCCACATCTACCTTAATTCCCAACAACACTAACTTCACTTTGCTCAACACTACTAGTGTTAAAAACACCTAATCATTGACAATTGATTGAAGGAAATTATATTATATCCCCCTATTAGGTTAGAGATGAGAATTCCTTGGAGAAAAAATAAATCCAAATATATCCACTCGTCATCAAATATCAAAAGGAAAGCCAAAATCTAATGATTTGCAACTATCAAACTAAAAAAATCCAACTCAAAAGTACATCTCAAGATGAATGTTGATTCTTTGAGTGAGAATCTAACTCTAACTAGAGAAGGGGTATCACGTACTTGAGTGGGTCTGGGTGATCCCACAATAGTGGTTTACAATTTTTGGCCAAACTTGACACTGAAACTATTATTTTTAACTAAATCTTCACATTAGGGCACCTATAGCAGCTAAACCGTGAGGAATTTGAAGATGATGCAAACTAGAGTCTCATCACATTTTTTCTATAGATTCTAAAAATATTTTTCAAATTTTTTGGAATCAAATTGCACTTACTTTTCCATCTCCACGAAAATAGATTTTTGAGAAAACAACATTTTTTAAAAGTGGCCTTTTTGCAGTATAGCGATATAACTTTTTTTGCCATGAAGGGAAAAATTCTAAATTCTTTCAAATTTAGATTTGTAACTTTCTGATATCTAGATTAGCTACTTGGATTTAGATATGGTTTTATTGAATATTTTTCCTTAATCAGAGTTTCAGTCAAAGCGAATTTTAGACGTTCTTTAACGCCCTTTATTATAGCAGCGTGGCTTTTGTATATATCCAAATTGAATTTAATTTTTGGTAGGATCAAGGACTTCAATATCTGAGTGCACTCTATGTTTTTTGATAATCTTCTATTTTTCCACATGTGAAGAACAAATAAATTCATTTTTCGATGAAAACCTATGTTTAATAAAACTTAAAAAACAAATACATAACAAAGCCAAAACATATTAAAATTATATTCATTGGATAGCTTGTTCTGAGGAATACCATAATCATTTGAAATAAATTTTAAATGAATTCGTTTGATTCCCCAAAATCTAAATCAAAAGTGATTTTTTATCAGCATTTTGATAGGTGTAAAGGAGATGCATTTATAGATATGGTTTAAAACTGGCGAGGTTCTATCAAGGGGGTTTTGATCTAAGGTGATTTAGTCAAACCCTCTTCAGTCAGAATCATAAAATGAAACTTTTAAGGGCTCCAAAATCATTATATTTCTAAAAATATATGATTTCAGCTAAAATTCATTCCTCTGGGGAATTGTAAAGCCACTATTGCCGACGGCACCTCCTTCAACTCATTTTGAATCTTAAGTTGTGTCAACTAGGTTAATCCCGGAGGACATGAAAACCACAATACACTACATGTTTGTATTTGGTAGTACTAGTGGTATAAAGAACTATAGTGTTATACTCATGGTATTCTTCATAGACACTAATCATTTTTTAATTTTACACAATACTAGGATGTTGGGTTTGATTGAAAGTAAGACCCATTTACATTAAAACATCTTAAATTTCTTCATTAAAATATATTTGATATTTTTTTTTTTTTTTAAAATCTCTAAAACCAAAAGGTAATTTTTTTAGGAAAGGTTTCTCAACCTTGTTACTAATGTTAAGTGTATAATGAATCTAATTTTTATACTATAACATGAGAAACACATATCTTGGGCTAAAGACTTCATTTAAAAATTCTAGTACATAAAAGACTACAATAGGGAGTTACACTTATTGAACAAATTTTAATATCTATGTTATGACACATCATAAGTAATATTTGAATGAAAATGGAAAAATGGAGCATCTAAGTTGGTGAGATGATTATGATGTTCTTATGCTAGGTGCAATTTAAGCATCTCTAGGAGTTGGTGGAGGGCATCCACATACTCATTTTCACCCTCTGTGCTTGAAAAACTTGTATTGGAATCCCCATTTTTGGCATGTAATACAAACAATATTATGAATATATATAAATATATAATGTTTTTGGCATTTAAATTTCCCTCATTTGATGCAATAATATTGGGACTCCCTTGTTTTAATTTTTGTATTTTTCATTTCTGTTGTGATGCACTTCTTTATTTTTTATAGCTGCAATGTATGTTATTGGTTTATGCTTCAACTAAATATCACCTCTACAATGTAATTTACTTTTGGTACTATTAGTTTCCCTTGAATAAAGGTTACTTCAAATAATTGAGATGATAGCTTAAAATAGCTTCAATGGATAACATCGAGCTTTGGATGAGATTTTTAAAATGTCTTCAGAGTCTACCTCGGTTCTAAAAACCACCCATTATCCTCTTTGTTAAGATCTAGCCTGACACCCCCTTTTAGGGAATTTTTTGGTAAGAGTCTTTTAGAAAGAGCCTTAGGAACATACTTAGTATTTTGGAAAAGAGCTTATTGTGGGAATGAGTTAGGTTTCTAGAACATTTTCGAGAACCGATAAAGGTTTTAGAACCTAATGAAAGTGTGTAAATAAACTTGAATTTTTCTTAACTTTTCTTTCTTCCGTCAACATGTGCTCTAGGTTATGAGAACCACCTGGAGACTTGAAACCTTTTTGAAACTTCACCAAAGGTTGATGCAAAACCAATTTAAGTTAAACTCTTTAGATGGTTAGGTGGGGAAACAGTTGTGGAAACTTGATCGATTCCCAATATTGTTTCAAAAATCAAGTATAAAAGAGATAAATTTGGCATGATTAAATTTTCTTAATGGTGGATGTCATTTTGGAAGGGTGTGACAAAAAATGCAGTAACAACTGGCTCTAATTGGGGACAAGGACTGTGAAGGATGAAGGCATGAACCTAGGATCACAATAGAAGACCAACACCTTATCATTGGACAATAGAGTCAAAATATTGAAAGGAGGGTTCAAAACAAACTTAAAACGAGATAAACCAAAGAGAAAAAGACACCAAAACTAATCACACAACCAAAATTGAAATATGTACAAGGTAAGGGACTCCTACCATAAAAAATCTACTTCTCATCATATACTTTGGTTACCCCTTCAATAGAAAAATTTCCAATTGGATCTCCATCCGTCACTTTGAACAAGCTAGCATCAGGAATCATTGCTTCACTAATCAAGATGAAAAGTGCACAAAACTAGTGCAAACTTGAGCCTGAATCAATATGTGGTTGTGAAGTGTAAACCTTAATGTTGCTTTCAACTAGTGCAGGTGGATTGCTCCTTGACATGATCCTAATTAGACTTATGGATATACATTCAATAATTTCACCTCCATCTACTGGCACAACTTCAAAATTTCCAATCTTCCCGATTGTCTTAAAGAAAAAACCAACCTCTTTCTGTAAAGGATGCTCAACATAGGCTCTCAAATCCCAATTAAAAGGGTGAGAAAAAATATCTCGAATAGAAGCACTATTTGTACACCACCTCTGCTTTGTTTCTACTCCTTCCTCTGATCCAACATCCTTTCAGGCCCTTCATCACTCTTCTCACTATTATTACTAACCATCACAATTTCCAGAGAAACATGGACACAAATCTCCAAGTTATATAAGTCAAACTCATGAAATTCAAATAGAGGATTATCTATGATTTAAAAATTCTTGCCAAAACTATCAGGTATGTACAAAGCATTAAAGTTACTTGATAACTTTTTATTGTTTCCATTCCAAGGCTTTCCTAATTTCTCACAATCTTTGACTACTGTCATGAGTTGGCTAATCATTTCATTTATCTTGAAAGTGAATGCTTTAAGCTCTGAGAGAGGGGAGGTAACTTAAGTTATATAACCAGATGGTTGTTCAACTCCTTTGTTTGTTGGGATAAAGGATATTGAGGTGGAACATAGTACAATAGGAGGAGAATAATCTTCCTCATCTAATCTATCAAAGTCCTCTTCTTCCTCTCCATAATACTTGACCTGCATTTTTCTCCTCTCATCGGTACTGGATTTAGCTGAGTGATTTTATTGGCATAATAATATTTGATTAGGGAATTCATCCGAATAAGGTAAGCCTCTCATGCAATGTTCTAGGGAAAGCTTCTGGAATGAATCCACCATATGATAAAATCCTAGCTTGGTTTTGATCGAAATACCCAGAAAAAAATAAATCATCTTCTATTTGTATGGCTTCAACTTGGGCAACTTTGAAGTCACATATACCTTTTTTTGCTTCAAGTGGAATTGAATTTTTAGGTGTAAGGTACCCATGAAGGCAATCAAGAAAATTGGATTGATTGGGTATGTTGTCATGAGGAATCCATCTCAAGATTTGAATCAATCTATCAATGAAATCCCTCATACTTTCATGCTCCCCTTTTCGAATCCTAAGAGGCATGATAACATAGTACCTATATCAATGATTGGTTTGAACTTTACCATGAACTTGTCCTTCAATATGTTCCAACCAGTGATGCACCCATATTCTAAAGATTGGAACCAGTGTGCTGCTTTACTAACCAAATATTCTACAAAAACGCGCATAAAGACATTCTCCTTTATAACACCTAAAGTTCAACATGCAACAATGAAAGCTTGAATATGGTTTTCTAGATTTTGGACACCTCCAATGAAATTTAAAAAATGTTCGCTTGATCCCATAGGAAATTATGAGTACTAGGATAAAGCTAGGGGCCAAAAATGAACCATCCATGGTTATGGCGAGGCTAGAGCCATCTCGTGTACTGAAATATCATTAAATGAAACATAAAGAACTTAAAATACAAAGTCGCCAATCTCCACCTAAGTAGAGGAAATTTATTACTTACTTCTAAACTGAATTAATTCCTTGACTAGTGTGTTTCGGTCTAAAGGAGGGATTTGATTGTAACTTGGGTTATGTCGAGGATGAGAATCCCAAACAATCTCTATTCTTGGGAACCTTTCAAACACTCTTCTAACTAGTTGTTGTTGCAGCTCTTCCTCTTCTTCAAGGACAAAATTTATTCACATGTATATACTCTATGACACTCTTTTTGTATCTCCAAGCTAGAGTATTTAATTGAGAAATAATGTCTTCCTATTGAACAGTGACCTTGTTTGGGTTCATCTATAACACAAGAAATAGATTTTCACGTCAAGGTAAAACCATTTTTATTCATATCAAGGAAATTGTTTTAGCTTTCTCTTTCAATGTCCTCAATAGAGTTGCCAAAAATCTGTTGGTTGACAAATTTATCTTTTTTTAAGATTGATTTAAATTGACTTTATGATGCCTAGAAGAGAGACTAATTGATAACCAACATTTGGAAAGATCACTATTTCATTGGTGATCTTCCTCTAAATCTTAAGAGGTACAAATCCCTTGTAAGATATGATTTTATATAGATTTTTTGAATATAAAGATAATAGGTACACTTTCAACCAGAAAGAGGGAAAGGTAAACTAACACTTTCCCATATCCATGCAACAAATGTGATGAAAATCAACTTAGAAAATTAACTGAAATGAAAAGATAAATATGCTACCAATATCACAACTCAAAGATCAAATTATTAGCAACAAATAATTGACTTGACACAATAGAATCTTAACATCCATTGAAGATACATGATTGAAACACCAATGAATACTGCATCTACAAAGAGAAGAAATATCCTAACACTTATCAAAGATCAAGGAGTCACTCATAAATTTTAAGTAGCTCATTCAAATCTATTGCTTAAAGACAACAAAAATCTTCAAAAAATTATCAAAATTGCATAACCTGATCCTTTATTCCAACTAATTCTCACTCATGCATCAAAGTGCAAGGGGATCAAGATTTCTAACCCTTCTAATATTCAACTGAATCATATTTAAAAACTTTACATAATAATGGTCAACAACTTCTTGAAAACTAAATCTTGGGAAAATTGTAACGACCAATTCACTGAATGAGTGTTTTGTGGGAGATTAGTTGATCTCTGTCTGATGAAGACACATAACAATTTATGGATATTTTGAGGATGATTACAATTGTATCACATATTTTGATTGATTGGGACAAGGGAATGAATCACCAATATTTTCAAATAAGCATCGTGTCCTCTAGATTGTGAGAATAGCCTATAGTTTCTCAATTTGATAATTAATGACATGCCAACTAAGGAACATATTTGTGTAGATGGTTTAAATATGTAGAATTTCTTTGATGCCAAAGCACACTTCACTAAAAATATATCATATCACTGTTGAGTTTTATTAAATTTGAGGCAACTTAAATGTCCTTGCATCATTAATCACCTTTGATCAAATTACTTGAACTTATCCCTCAAATCTATAAATTAGGCAGAGGAATTCCTATTCTTCACAATGATTTTTTTTTTTTCAAACATGTCAAGCACCTTAAGCAACACTACTTCTAAGAACAAGAGTGACTTCCTCTCAACTGATGATGTGGAATGTAGTGCGGTGAAGTAGATGGTTGCAAACTAGCTTAGGGAGGTCGTCTTGATTCACAATGATATAGAAGAGGGTGTGATCATGAAGATCATCATAAAAAATTTCCTGGCCCAAGTGCATATGAATAATTTTTCATTGCTGAAGCACTTCCTCTACAACACCATTCACACTTCCGCAGGGAAAAATTTAGTGGTGAATCTTCTCCAATTGGCGAATTCTCACTCCAAACAGGGTGTCCAAATCGCGTGGATTTTATACAGTATAGGTCCAATGCATGTCCATTTTCCAATGAGTTTTTTTATGAGGCATATTTAAGCAACAAATTCGCCATTGTCAAACTACGCATTTCAATTGGACCGACTAATATTTTCGCCTAGAATCCTGAAAGCATTTAATAAAACACCTACATATTCGCCAATACTATTAAAACAACATTGTATCAGGACCCATTTCACCAATTAAAATTTACAAATAGTTGCTTGTGAAGACCTATTTCGCCAATTAAAATTTATAAAAAGTTGCTCATGAGGACCTATTTTGCCAATAACATTAAAAAATAATTACATTTGAGGACACATTTCGCCTTGAAAATTATAACGTATCGTTGTATAAGCACATGAGATTCGCCAAATCTTTAATATACCATTTAAAAATCCCATAGAATTCACCAAATATGGAATCATGGATTGATATAAATACAATCAAAAGTGTCATTTATTCTTACACATTTTGTTTGGTTCTAAGGTTCTACTTCTCCATTCAGAAGTCAACGAAAGCCGAAAACGTAGACTTAAAACGTGAGTGATCATTTCTTCACAGTGCTATTAGTTATAATAATAAGTTTTCTTTATCTCTTTTCCATTCTTGCTTCAACAAAGTGAACCTTAGAAGTTAGAACCAAACTGTGAAGTTTCAAAGTTTTTGAAACCTCTGACCCACCGAGTAGAAATATGACCAAGAAAGACTTGCAACTCAACCAAGTGAACCATCAACCGAGTTGGGGAATCGCGTAGTTATGGAAATTTAGAACTCCGCAACAAGGTTATATAACTTTGAGGACTAGTGACTAAGTTTAGGAAAAGCCAAATTTTTTATATTGTATTCCATGGTATTGAATTTGATATGTGATTTATTATTAATCCATTCCATGAACAAAAATAAATACAATCGAAAGTGTCATTTATTCAGAAGTCAGCCAAAGCCGAAAACATAGACTTAAAGGTGAGTGATCATTTCTTCATAGTGTTATTAGTTATAATAATAAGTTTTCTTTATCTCTTTTCCATTCTTGCTTCAACAAAGTGAACCTTAGAAGTTAGAACCAAACTCTGAAGTTTCAAAGTTTTTAAAACCTCTGACCCATTGAGTAGAAAGATGACCAAGAAAGACTTGCAACTCAAGAAAGTGAACCATCAACCAAGTCAGGGAATCACGTAGTTATGAAAATTTAGAACTCCGCGACAAGGTTATATAACTCTGAGGACTAGCGACTAAGTTTAGGAAAAGCCAAAATTTTTATATTGTATTCTGGATGGTATTAAATTTGATATGTGATTTATTATTAATCCATTCCATGAACAAAAATAAATACAATCGAAAGTGTCATTTATTTGGAAGTCAGACAAAGCCGAAAACGTAGACTTAAAGGTGAGTGATCATTTCTTCATAGTGTTATTAGTTATAATAATAAGTTTTCTTTATCTCTTTTTCATTCTTTCTTCAATATTAAAGATGATATTGAGTAGGTAATGGGATCTATATTATTATTCTCTGTCCTTAAACAAGAAGACATTTTTTTCCAATTTTTATTCAAAGTGAGAGATGAATATGTTGAGAAAATCAGAGATGAATATGTTGAGTGACTCAAGCAGTAAGTGTAAGGCTCATGCCACTCCTCAGGGTGGTAAGGCTCCTACCGCTCCTTAGGGTGGTGAAGAGACTCCTACCGCTTCTCAGACTCCTTCTGCTCATCAGGTTGGTAAGGCTCCTGTGACTCTTGCCGCTCCTTAGGGTGGTGAAGAGACTCCTGCTGCTCCTCAGGCTCCTCAGGGTGGTGAAGAGACTCCTATCGCTCCTTAGGGTGGTGAAGAGATTGGGAGGCCATCAAAACACCCAAAAATTAGATGTACCATATAGTCTTACTTTGCAATTTCCAAAGCTTCTGATCCATCAAGTCAAGATGGAGCTACATCATCAAGTGTTCCACCAAATATTGGTAGCATTCCCAATACCTCACCGCCACCGAAAGGTCAAGTTTATATTATCATTGATTTAAATCAAAATGTATAAAATTAGGATAGCAATACTATAGAAGATGTTCCAAGTGATACCCTGGGTCTGGTTAGCCAGAATGAGATAATTCACTTGGATGAGGATGATGATGTTGGTAGCAAGAAAAGGAAAAATAAACCAAAAAGGGGGCACGAATGGGAAATGATAAGGAGTTTTCAACTTGGTTCATTGTCAAAATACCCATTCATGGTACCAGTGGGGATTGGAAATGCAAATGATATTGAAAAGGAAACATTGGCCAAATGTAATATTTATAGTTGAAAATGTGGAAGAGCCAAGATGTTGCAGCTAAAGATTGACACTATAGAAAAGCATATCGATAAAGTTTATGAAAAACAAATCATAGACATAAAGGAAGAATCAGTCGTATGATGAAAATCAAAGGAAGAATGTCTTCATGTTAAGTATGTTGTGGATTATGAAGAGCATGAATAATGAATGGCGAACATTGTTGCATGTAAAGGTAAACTTGAGGCTCAATTTGGAAAAGCAATGGAAGGAGCAAATTTGTCAAAAATTGTTCAAATGTGTGTTGTTTTTCATATTTTGTCCAGAGGGTGTCCTATGATAGACTACCAAGAATATTCTAGTTTATTATCTTATTTGAATGTTCCTCACTATCCCTTGTGACATTAGTCAGTAAACGCTGGATGAGATTGGTAAAATTGTCTTGCTGCAGTAGAAAATGAAGATTTAAAGGATAAAGTAAAAGAGTCAAATTTCATTGCATTATCTTTAGATGAAGTTACTGTGGTAGACAATACTTCTTGGGTCTGTATGCATTTGTATACTATACAACAACATGTTCACCAAGCTCATCTTCTCCATGTTCATAAAATGAAGAACAATTCAACAAAGCAAAATATATTTGAACT
>VDFB02282089.1:89932-112471 GCA_007258455.2 Sequoia sempervirens | reverse complement strand
ATTCATGTGTATGCTTCATGTGCATGATTTATGCTACCATTCGCTCGTATGCTTCATGTGCATGCTTCATGCTAGCATTCATTTGTATGCTCCATGCTTCATGTATTACGTAGATAAAGAAAACATCATAAAACTATTGACAAAAGAAAATGGAAAGTAACAACTAAGTCTCACAAACAAAAACTCAATGCATGCAAGTCTTATTAAAGATTATAAGGGCATTGGATAATTCGAGATTAAGAGACCACGAATCAACCTTCCCAACAAAAAACTTTATAGATATTCATGCTATTTCTAAACATGAATTTGAACCCAATAATTAGAAGAATGCAACATTAAAAGTTAAAATTACATGCTTACAATAGCCAATAAACAACTTCAAGAGATGTACATGACAGAAACAGAACCAACTAAAAGTTAAAGAATTGTCTTTTCCCTAAGCATATCTGAAAAGTTGTGAATAAATCAATTTAGGTTCTCATGAATAGTGATGGTATGAATTTGGTTGTGACTTTTCAAAGGTGAAAAGTTGTGACCCTTAGAATAGGAAAGACTACAAACCTTTTATAGCGAAGTGTGGTGAACATGCCTAGCGTAGATGTTCCCACCCATACATGTCAGCACTAACTATTTGGCCCCACAAAAAACAAAACAAAAAGTAGTCTACCTTACAACTTTACACTACATGCAACTGACCCATTTTCCATCAACTGAAATTTGTTCACCAAGGGAAAATGACTTGGAGCTATCAAAAACTGAGAGAGGTTACTGTAGAGGAGGCCTACATGATCATATAGCCTCAAATAGAATGTTTCCAAGTGCCATGGTTTCTGAGTAATCGCTCGTCGAATTTTGCTTCCCTTTTGTGCTTTGGTCTCTCAAGAGACTTCACTAGTAGAATGTGGCTTGGACTATTTCGGTGTGTTTGGGTGCAAAAGAGGAACTTTCCTAGCATAAACCCACTCATACAAACATGTTGGAATAGTTGGTTCAGTCATATCACAAATAGAACAAAAGTTACACCACTTTCCAACTTTACACTACATGCAACTAACTCATTTTCCATCAACAGAAATCTGTTCACCATAGGAAAATGACTTGGAGCTATCAAAAACAGAGGTTATTGTAGAGGGGCCCTTGTTGGATGTTTTGGTTGTGTTTCTGATATGTGGTTGTTATTGATGTCAACACAATTAGCATTGATGTATTGTAGGCTATATATGTCAAGGATATTGAGAAAATTGTTAAGGAAAGAGTTGCAGGTTGATAGTGGAATAGTGAAGGTCATGAAGGTGTCTTGCTCAGTAAGTTGATGATCAGTCATTATGGACTAAAGGGTTTATTGTTGATTATATCTAGTTTATCCACCAAAATTTTTAGAGGTCCACGTGAAGAATTAATCATGTTATGAACAGTTGTGTTCTGACAGTTTTTCTGTGGCTTCAATTAGTGTTCCTAATTGAAGTTGATATGATTATAGTAATTTCAGTTGATGCAAATACTTCTCTGATGATTCATGATGCTTGTGGATGTTTCTAGATCATTCTCTATCTTTGTTGCACATCTGCATTGATCAGTGTGCTCATGGTCAGTGATTTTTCTCTTGTGTGTTCGAGTTGTTATGTTCTTGGCCGACATGGTGGTTGTAACGTGTTGTGGATCCTTGGAGGTTAAACTTTGAATGTTTGGTGTGCTCGAGGATATTTTTTTAATTCTTCAATATGTTGTGGCCGACAGTGTTTGATTCACATTGAAAATTTACTAGTAAATTTGGGCCGACATTGTGTATATGTTTTATATTTTATTTTGGCCGATGAAGTGATGTAACTCCATGTTGCGGATATATAAGAGCGGTTGTTTGTGCGAAGTTATGTAAGAAAAGAAGATCCAGATAAAGAGCAAGTGTGTGAATAGTGATTACAGAGTGTGAAGAAGTTTGAGCAAAGTGTGGAGTGTTTATATGCTTAACCAAGACTGTAATCAGGCTTTTGTAGAAGCTATTTTCTCAATTCATACCCTGTGGATCTAATCTGAATTGTTGTAAGATAGTGTGTCTTCTTTTGCTAATGATCCCTCTTGTATTTGAGCAGTGAGCTCTAGGAAATGTACCTAAATGCATGAGCATTCCCATTATTCTTCATTATACTTTTAATAGGGTATAATATTGTGGATTGACATCCACCGTGGTTTTTCCCCCAATAGGGTTTCCACGTAAAATTCTTGGTGTTCTCTATGTTTTGATGTGCTGATTGTTTATGGTTTACTATTCATTCATCAGATTTGAGATTAAGTTAAGTTTGAGAAGTTCAAATATTCTATGACAACTGATTCACCCCCCCTCTCAATTCTTTGTCCTTGTTTTTCCAACAATTGGTATCAGAGCAGGTTCCTCTTAAGAAGTTAAAAGCTTGAGGTGATCTAAGATGACATCATACAAGAAGGACAGTCCTAGATTCGATGGAACAAACTACTCTCTATGGAAAGTCAAAATGGAGTGTCATTTGAGGTGTATTGGTGAACCCTTCTGGAAGATTACAAATAATAGATATTGTATTCCTTAAAATGGTCCTTCCACTCATGATGAGATTAAAGAGGTTGAGATTAACATTAGGGCTATTGAAGCTTTGTTGAGTGCTCTAACAGATTCAAAAATGACAAATGTGATGGATCTGAAGATAGCTCATGAGATCTGGAAGAAGCTGGAGACTTTGTATGAAGGAGATGCACTTGTGAAGATCGCTAAGCTACAGAATTTGAAAGGCAAGTATGAAACTTTGAGGATGGGTGAATATGAAAATATTTCTTCTTTTATGAAAAGAGTAAATGAACTTGTGATGGGTATTAGATGTGTCAGTGGTACCCTGGATGAACAAGAAATTGTAGCTAAAGTGCTCAGATCATTGCCTCCCTCTTACAAATCAAAGGCTCATGCTATTGAAGAGCTCAAAATAGTAACAAATGTGACAAGAGATATGCTGATTGGTAAACTTGTTGCCTTTGAGTTGAGTGAATTTGGTGATTCTACCCCCAAGACTGAATCTACATTTAAAGCCTTTATATCTGGAAGAAACAAGCAAAGATATGATCCAGGAGAGAGTTCTAGAAAGACATTCAAGTATGAGGAAGAGATGAAACAGCTTGAAGATGAAGAAAGAGAGGTAGAAGAGTTGGAAGCATTGATTGTGAAGAAAGAAGGCAGAGGACAAAATTAAATTATAAAGTATTTTTCCTATTAAATGTTTTCTCTTTTTAGTAAAATGGGTCATTTCAGCTAAGGTGTCATTTGAGAAAGAGTTCAGGTCTAAGCCTAAAAACCCTAGATTTGAAAAAGAGAGAAATGCTTATTATGCTAAAAAGAAGGTGTGGTGATGGAGAAAGATCTAATAATAAAAGAGAATGGAAATGAAGATGAATAGGTTTTCATTGCTATCATGGAAAAATGGTCACGGTGGCCTCTGAGAATCTGCTAGAGGATTAGTAGTTTGAAAGAAAGGATAGTGGGTTGTGCAAACTAGCGGATGCTCACATTATATGACTGGTGACAAAAGAAAATTTGTAAGTCTAGAGAAATATGACGGTGGAGTTGTAAGATTCAAAGATAACAATGTTGGTGTGATTCGTGGCAAAGGATCTATTTGTCTTGGTGGTAAACATAACACTAATGATGTCCTTTATGTTGAAGGCTTGAAGCATAACCTATTGAGTGTTGGAAAAATGGTGGACAAGGGTTACAATCTTCAGTTCAATGATGGAAGATGCAGGATACTTGGAAGCTGTGGAAATGTAATTGCTTCAGGTACAAAGACAAGAGGTAATAATTTTCACCTGAATGATGCTAATGAAATTTGTTTAATTGCTCAAGTAGATGAAAGTTGGTTATGGCATAGGAGGTTGTGTCATGTGAATTTGGATAACATTTTCAAGGTAAGCTCCACTCAAGCAGTAAGAGATCTACCTAAGCTAGTGAACCCTACTAACACAATATGCAAGGAATGTCAGACAGGAAAACATACTAGAGTTCCTTTTCAGAGAAAACAACATCATTCTAATGGAGTACTGGATCTGGTGCATATTGATCTGTACAATCCCTCTAGAATCAGAAGTATACAAGGAGAAAGGTACTTTATGCTTCTTACTGATGATTACTCTAGGATGATATGGGTTGCTTTCTTAAGATAAAAATGTGAATCATTAGAGAAGTTCAAAAGTTTCAAAGCTATGGCAGAGAATGAGACAGGTTTGAAGATCAAATGCCTAAGGCCAGACAGAGGTGGTGAGTTCACCTCTCAAGAGTTCAATTCTTTATGTGAAGAGGATGGAATCAAAAGACAGTTATCTACTCCCCGAACCCCTCAACAGAATGGAGTTGTAGAGAGAAAGAACAAAACAATTCTAGATGTTGCTAGAATAATGATGTTGGAAGGAAATATGCCTCACATCTATTGGAGAGAAGTTGTAAACACTACTATGTACACTCTAAACTAGGTAAATGTCAATGGTATTTCTGGTAAGACTCCTTTTGAGCTATGGTTTGGTTATAAGGGTGGGTGCATGAAGTTGGGTACCAATTTTGTGGCCACTTTCTAAAAAAAGTTTGAAAATGCTATAACGTGAGCACGTTATAACGTGCTTGCATTATAGCACGTTAAAAGAAAAAAGTGAAAATCTTCATTTTCACTTCGACTATTTTCTTCTTATGCCTATGGCCAAAACCCCCAACTTTCGCGCTCGCGTTCTAGGAGGAGCTATTGGGCACAAATATTCAACAAGACTTGTTATTTCTTTGCAAGGATGGTGCCACGACGACGAAGAGGTGGGAGAGGTGAGTATTGTTTGTTGTTTGTTTTGGATTTCTTAGTTTTAGGTTGATTTTGTTAGTTTTAGGTTAAATTTGATATATAATTTTTTTAATTTGTAGGAGATGGAAATGAACCTACAAACCCACAAAATCCTCAAGAAGAAGAGCAACCAAATCCTGAAGAACAAAATCCTCAACAAGAAAATCAACCTCAACAACAACCTCCTCTACCAATCCCTCAACACCCTCCTTGCACTCAACAAAATTTAATGAGTGAGATTGAGAACAACAAAAATAGATTGAGGAATTTATTAGTAGGTTGAGTGATCCAAATGGTTCAACCACAGAAAGAATGACCCTCACAAATTTATTGAAAGATATGTTAAAAAATGTAGATTCAATTAGCAAACAAATAATTGGTTGGAAAGATAGGAGGTAGGTGGCTAGGGCATATTATGTAGATAAACTATCATATAAACAAGTAAAGGATTTAAAAATTACAAAAGGTGATTTGTGCTCATTATTCACTGGCCCACACACAAATCAAAATCTTAGCCTCAATGTGAAGATGTTCCCTATTCATTGGTGCCACCACCAAGAGATTAGGAACCATTTTTATGATAGGTGGTACATGGTCTTTGATGACCGACCATGCAACAATTGTGAAATTCCCCAGTATTTTCTTAGGAAACTATACAGTGAGTTCATATTGAAAAAAATACCAAATTATTTTGATATCAAGGACTTCTAGGGGAGAGGTGGGGGGTTTGGTAAGGATAGGCCTGGTGCACAGCCAGATCCTACGTGGAAAGAGAGAAGAGCTCTTGCTAGGCTGCCTCATGAGCACATTGTTATGCCTACAGTCGTGAAGGAGAGTGCAGATGTAGAGCCATTGTAGGCGATCAACACTTTGACCCAGAGTGTCATCCATCATACTAGCCCTATTCTACAATGCCATCTAGGGGAGTCTTCGAGTGGTGGCTTCAAACCCATGTGTGTCAATCTTGCAGGGCGACTTGTTCATATGACCCCACTGGCACTCAGGAGGCTTCTGCAAAGGATCCTTATGTAGCTACAGAGATGGAGAGGGCATCTGACATTTTGCATTATACGTATGGAATTGATACTCAGGTAAAAGTTAGTATGTTCATTGAATTTAATTTATTAAAATTTGATTTTGAAATGAAAGATTAACTAATTTAGTTTTATGATTTTAATAAAATTACAGGTCACAGTGTTGAGACTGGATACACCGGCCCTCCACCTACTTATTTCTGCAATACACCTATCGGCAAGGTATGTAACTAGTAAACAATTATAAATTTATTACATGTTAATAGCATTGTTTTACGAATGGTATTTTAATATGTGATTTTGGATGTTGAACATGGTAATATTGGAGGTTTCGAGGGAACACCTCCTAGTGCCAGCGGATTTACTCAAACCTTCACGCAGGTAATATAATAAAGATTTTAACTAATGAATTGTACTTAATAGATTTGTGTAGTTTATACTCATATCATTAGTTACGTTGCATTGCACATCATTCAAACTCAAAGCATTACTTCACATTCCATAACTAATAACTAGATGTTGATAGATGAAAAAATTTCAACTACAATATAGTTCTTTAGAAAGTCAGCATAAGTAGTGATGCAATTTCTTCACATGGAGGCATGTGCTTGCAAAGGTGCACTTGCACGAAAAACTATGGATGTTTGGAAAAAATCTATGAAACTATAATAATAAACAATAGTATAGACAAGGTAGTTAGTAGTTTCAAAAAGGTCCATCACCATGAGACCACATTTCTTTGAGGCATTTCTTCAAAATGCTCACCACCTTTTCTATGATACCACATTTTTCATACATGTGCACCAAAGCATTTTATCAAACTACTCGTGCTTCCTTGCTGCTATGGCTAAAAGCCTAAAATAGGTGCTTTCCAACAAACTATGGATTCTTGGAAAAATAACTATCAAAGCATAATATTAAGCAATAATACTGGTCATAGAGAAGGCAATGAACTTTTTGAAAAAAATCCTCAAAGAAATGCGTTCTTATGGTGATGGAATGCCATGGCATGCATTTTTTTGTAATGGCATTCCATCACCACGAGACCCTGGATTTCTTTTGAGGCATTTTTTCAAATAGTTCACTGCCTTCTCTATGCCACCATAGTTATCGTAAATGTCTATGAAAGCATTTAATCAAATGATTCAGTGACTTGCTGCTATGGGTAAAAGCCTAAAAACATGTCCTTTCGAACAAGATATGGATAGGGAAAATAGTAAGCATGATAATCAGAAATATATAGTTTAATAAGTACTCAAATTTTCGTTCATTAGATCTTATACACTATAATTCATGGCGTGTCCATCACTATTGTAACTTTTTTGTGATTAAATAATTTGTTGTTTTATTTTCAAATGTTGGTTGTGGAAACACTCCAAATGTTACGAGGGAAATGGATATTGGTGTTTCATCTGCTATACAATCCTCGATGGCTCTGACAGGGGAGGTATGAGGCAAATTACTAAATTTCAATTTACATTTGTTGTTATAGATGTTAGTTCGAGTGAAAAATCAAACCAAATTATTGATTCGTAGTCTAATTTCTATTTGGATGGTTTATACAAGGCTTGAGCATGTCTCAGCATCAGCGTATGAATATTTCCCTCAAGAAGAGTGATCGTGAGATGGCCGTAAGTGATTATTTTTTAAAATATATCATTTTTTATAATGTAATTTCTATATATTAATGTCTTTACTTCTTATTGTAATAGTTAAAACTTCACCAAGAACTTAACAGTAGTAGGAGGAGAAGCAAGAGCACTCCTCAAGTGCAAAAAAAATGAGTGACAGGCCTATCACCATCTAATCAACCAGCAAAGGGCAAGTGTTTATTTTGAGAGCTTGGAGAGTAATGACTTTTTATTCCAGAGCCCTTTGTTGTATGCCTACATGGAAGTTTTGTACATATTTTGTATTGGATATATTTGACATTATATGCCTATATGGCATTCGCATAAGCCTATATGGCTATTTTGTACCTATATTTTATACTTATATCAACATATATTGATGTATGCGTACATGGCTATTTGGTTATACAAATCTTTTTATCAATGGTGTCCATATTTGCATGTTATAAATTCATGGTTCAATAGATATGAGTTATGTGTATTGAAGTGTTGTGTATTGAAGTGTTTACTTTACAACGTACATGTATACTTTGTGACTTACGTGTGTTCCATTGTATACTTTGTGACTTATGCGTTTTCATGCATATACCTTGTATTCGTGCATATACTTTTCTCTTAAGTTGTGTATACTATGTATTCGTGTGTATACTTCAAGGCATATGTGTTTGTGACTACTTATGCTTCCCTTATTCACATGTACATGCTTGAATTATTTGAACGTGTATACTTATTAATTGGTTAGCCATAGCATTGATCATTGTTGTCCTTCATGGTTTGTCTTGAATAAATTAATTGATTGACGGTAAACAACTTTATCTAAAAGAAAAAAACATGTTTTCAATTGGCATTCTATGAAATGATTGATAAAAAGATTCCAATATATTTAATCCTTTGATTGGAACAACTCAATTAAGCAAAGGATATGTATAAGAATTTTCCTTTTAGATTAGCAATGGATGGAAGTTTCAAAAAGTATCCTTGATATTACAAAAAGATATGTGTTTATACACTCCAATTGTGCACTCACCCTTTGGTTCTTTGAAAGAAAAATCTACTTATGCCATTGTTACACTTCATAGGTAAACCATATTTTGTATTGTGGAGCTATATTAAGCTACCAATCTCAAGACCAATGTAACAATGATACAAAATAATGTTTGAGACTACAAGAAGACATCAAAATGGCTAGTGTACTAAACAAATTCTTATGATTTATGAAGAACGCTAATAACTCTACTCAGTTGGCTTCTTTTTTAAAATCATACAAATTGAACCCTAGCATCAATAGACTCTGTATATCAAGCTACCACAATTCAAGTTTCAAAGATGAATATTTATCATGCATGTTTTAAATGACATTCAATTTTAAGGTGGTTTTGTTTTTTATATGATGTTATGTGATATTATAATCCTAATGCATGCTTCTAGGCTGCATATATATTTATATTTTGTTTTTACATGATTTTTGTACCAACAAACCCAAATGAACCGAACCCCCCTCCAAAAAAAATTGGCTTAACTGGTGAACCGAACCCCCAAACCCAAATCCGAAACTCAAAACCTATTCCAACACTCTTCATTATTCCTACACAAACTTAATTGACCACCAAATTATGTTGCATCTTCACTTTTCCCAGTTTTACTCCCTCAAACATCTCTTTTTCATTCAAAACCCCTATTTTCCCAAGTAGGGCATCATTCGATAACATACTTTTGACCTCCCCTGTCCTTGTAGAACTTTTGAACACATCAAACTCCACAACCTCACCCTATTTATAACCTATTCTAACTTGTTTTCAAGCAATTTCTTCTTTTCACCTCTTCTAGCCTTCCTTTTAAGGGGCCTCAATTTTGAATTTTGAACAGGGGCAGTGTTAGTAATCTCTTCCAATGCCTTTACCAATGCTATTTTCTTATTCCTAATCCCTATCCTACTTACATTAGGCCCATATCACTGAGACACAACCTGAACAATAGGTGGAATGGCCTATTTCAACATATTACACTTGAACCCTTAAGGGATTGATCCAGTTGAACGTAGCTCAGAGCGATTCTGTGTGTTTGGGTGTGAAAGAGGAACATGTATAGTGTAAACATACCTATTCAGACGCAATGGAATAGTCAGTTTGGTCACACGAGTTGCAAAACAAAAGTTGCACCAATTTGCAACTTTCCACTACTTGTATTTGACACTTTTTCCATCAATTGAAAACTAGACACCACGGGAAAACCACTATGAGATTAAAAAAAAAAATTGGGAGAGGTTATTATAGAGGGGTCCAACGCAATCCCATAGGATTAGATGAGAAGTTTCTAAGCATCACGGTATCCGAACAACAATATGTTGAAGCTTGCAACCATTTTGCACTTTGGACCCTTAAGCGATCGATCTGGTTGAGCGTAACTCAGAGTGATTCCACGTGTTTGGGTGCAAAAGAGGACCATGCCTAGCGTAAACATACCTATTTAGACATGTTGGGATAATTTTTTTGGTCACACAAGTTGCATAACGAAAGTTGCACTACTTTGCAACTTTCCACTACTTGCATTTGACACTTTTTCCATCAACTGAAAACTGGACACCACAAGAAAACCACTCCAAGATAACAAAAAAAGAGAGAGGTTATTTCAAAGGGTCCCAACATGATCCCATAGGATTAGACGAGAAGTTTCTAAGCATCATGGTATCTGAGTAATAGCATGTTGAAGTTTGCGGCTATTTTGCACTTTGGACCCTTAAAGGATCGATCCAATTGAACATAGTTCGAAGCTATTCTACATGTTTGGGTGTGAAAGAATACCATTCCTAGCATAAAAATACCTATTCGAACATGTTGGAATAGTTTTTTTGGTCACACAAGTTGCAGAACGAAAGTTGCACCACTTTGCAACTTTCCACTGCTTCCATTTGACACTTTTTTCATCAACTGAAAACTGGACACCACAAGAAAACCACTTTGAGATAACAAAAACTAAGAGAGGTTACTGTAGAGGGTCCCAACTCAATACCATAGGATTAGATGAGAAGTTTCTAAGAATCACGGTATCCAAGTAACATGTTGAAGTTTGAAGCCATTTTGCACTTTGGACCCTTAAGAGATTGATCTGGTTGAACATATCTCAGAGCGATTCCACGTGTTTGGGTGTGAAAGAGGACCATGAATAGTATAAAAATACCTAATCAGATGCGTTGGAATATTTTATTTGGTCACACGAGTTGCAGAACCAAAGTTGCACCACTTTGCAACTTTCCACTACTTGCATTTGACACTTTTTCCATCAACTAAAAATTGGACACCACGGTAAAACTGCTCTAAGATAATAGAAACCGAGAGAGGTTATTGTAGAGGGGCCCAACATGATCTCATAGGATCAAATGAAAAGTTTATAAGTATCACGGTATCCGAGTAACAACATTTTGAAGTTTGCAGCCATTTTGTACTTTGGACCATTAAGGAATTGATCCGGTTGAACATAGCTCAGAGCGATTCTGTGTGTTTGGGTACAAAAGAGGACCATTTCTAGAATAAAAATACCTATTTAGACACATTGGAACAATTCATTTGGTCACACGAATTGCAGAACGAAAGTTGCACTACTTTGCAACTTTCCACTACTTGCATCTGACACATTTTCCATCAACTGAAAACTAGACACCATAGAAAAACCACTCCGAGATAACAAAAACTGAGAGAGGTTATTACAGAGGGACCCAACATGATTCCATAAGATTAGATGAGAAGTTTCTAAGTGTCACGGTATCTGAGTAACAACATGTTGAAGTTTGCAGCCATTTTGCACTTTGGACCCTTAAGGAATCGATCTGGTTGAACATAGCTCAGATAGATTCCGCGTGTTTGGGTGCAAAAAAGGACCATTTATAGCATAAAAATACCTATTTGGATGCGTTGGAATAGTTCGTTTGGTCACATGAGTTGCAGAACGAAAGTTGCACCACTTTACAACTTTCCAATACTTGTATTTGACACTTTTTCCATCAACTGAAAACTGGACACCACAGGAAAACCACTCTGAGATAACAAAAACTGAGAGAGGTTATTGTAGAGGGGCCCAACATGATCCCATAGGATTAGACAAGAAGTTTTTAAGCATCAGGGTATTTGAGTAACAACATGCTGAAGTTTGTAGCTATTTTGCACTTTGGACCCTTCAGGGATCAATCCGATTGAATGTAGCTCGAAGCGATTCTGCATGTTTGGGTATGAAAGAGGACCATTCCTAGCATAAAAATACCTATTCAAACATGTTGGAACAGTTCATTTGGTCACACGAGTTGCAGAATGAAAGTTGCACCACTTTGCAACTTTCCACTGCTTCCATTTGACACTTTTTTCATCAACTAAAAACTGGACGCCATAGGAAAAAAAATCTGAGATAACAAAAACTAAGAGAGGTTATTTTAGAGGGGTCCAACACAATCCCATAGGATTGGACAAAAATTTTCTAAGCATCACGGTATCCGAGTAGCAGCATGCTGAAGTTTGCAGCCATTTTGCACTTTGGATCCTTAAGGGATCGATCTGGTTGAACGTAGCTCAGAGCGATTCCGCATGTTTGGGTGCGAAAGAGGACCATACCTAGCGTAAACATACCTATTTGGATGCGTTGGAACAATCTGTTTGGTCACATGAGTTGCAGAACGAAAGTTGCACCACTTTGCAACTTTCCACTACTTATATTTGACACTTTTTCCATTAACTAAAAACTAGAAACCACGAAAAAACCACTCCAAGATTAAAAAAAAAAAACTAAGAGAGTTTATTGTATATGGCCTAACGCTATCCCATAGGTTTATACAGAGATTTCATAAGCGCCATGGTATCCGAGTAATACCCCGTCAAAGATTGCTACCATTTTGCACTTTGGGATTTGATGTTTCATTGAACTGTACGATTCCGTACAGGGTGATTGAGCTCTCTTTTCGATGGAATTCGGTGGGAAGCAGACTTAAATTTGTTTTAGTTTTGGTTTGGCTAGATTTCAAGTGATTTTGTGCATTTTAGAAGCCAATTACTAAGGGTCGGTTTGTATACCATGTTTTAAGGGTTTTGAGTGCATTAAAATATCATATTAAGCCTTTCACCCAATGTATGCTTCTATAACTCGATGGAAAGGCTTAGTTATGGTTATAAAATATGTGTGTAAATTTTTGTGTGCAAGGGAGGCAAACAGATGGTTTTTAGGTGATGCACTATATGTCAAATAGTGCATTTTTTAGTGGAAAATGGTGGTTTACTGCTAGGGTTTGAAGAAATCTTTGGGGGCAGCCATATCTCTTGAACTTTTAAGCTTGTGCAAACCTTTTTGAAGGTTTTTTAGGCTTTGGTTGGCTATGGGAAGGTTTCAAGTATGGGTTTTCAATAAACCCTTGCCTAACTTATAGTCTCCAAATCTCATCAAATGGGCTTATCTTTTAGAGAAGTTCATCCAATGGCCAACCAAACATCAATCAAGCTTTAACATAGACCCTAAGACAAATTCCCAAGAGATCATATTATGTTTCTTTGTACCATCATTAAGATCCAATAGACCACCTTGCATAAAGGCTACTAAATTAGCCCTATTTACAAAGAGACGACCTTTTAAACACTTGATATTCACTCAAACTCCTCAAACAACAATATTTTATGTTTCAAAACCTCCAATTTGATGATTTTTTTCCAATTCCAAGACCTCTAGACCCCTAATACACCAAACCCTCTATTTCAAGCAAAATACTTGGAGTTTTAATGAAACTCCTATCTCCCACACCTGCCATACCCAAAAAAAGCACCAAACACACTTATCAGACCCTATACATGGTGAATAATACATTACATGGACAGTCATTCCCAAAAAATTTCAAAACACCACTTGAAACCCTCATTTTCATCATGAAAATACCCTGCTACAGCCCTAGAACATCATCCCAAACACCCAACCTTGAATCCAAAACATTCTAAACAGGTTAGGAATGTATTTTAAAAGTTAGAGGACCCATTCCACAAGTTACAGTAGACACAAAAATTGGAATGGGTCGAATTACATCATGAAACCCTTCAATCCAAGAACACTGTGAAAGTAGGTAGCTGCAATAAAAACAAGATAACTTTCACTATACAAAGAGTTAGAACCTCTAAATAGGTGAAAATGAAATCTAATTCATCAATCTACAACATCCAATAGGTTTCAGATCATCTTAGCATATGTACAGGCCACACAGCAACAAGAAAAGTGAGAAAAACAAGTAAATTTCTGGAAAATAATGCTCTTCTTGATCAAAAATGGGTTACAAATCAACCAACAACCTCTCCTTCAAGGAATTGAAGGTTATTATACATGTTTACAGTAGGAAAAATAAAAGAAGAGGCTTTGAAAGGAACTCCATGAAAACCAAGCTCTCTAAATGGTATATCAAACTCTAGTTTAAAATCTTTTAGATTAGGCTACTCCCATAGCTCTCTTACTCGCTTGACAAATTGAAACTCTATATTGATTTTATTTTTCCTATCCCTCTCTTATTGTTCTTACTCAATTTCATCAAGGTCATACATTGACCTTCTTTCCCCTCCTAAATTTTGGACCACATCCATTACCTCCACATAAAACTCGACATCCTTGGTCTTCTTGGTTCCCACGCCTTGATATGGTTATGCAAATGAAAATGAAGCAAAGTAATCATCTCCTTCTCCGATGGTTGGAAGAATGCATGCTTAATGTTTTGATACATGATATCAAATCTCTCTTCTACTCTCATGGTTGAATATCAAAATCCAGTATGGTGGGCCTCCAGAGTTCCAGTCATCTTTCTTCCTCTTCCACCAAATGTTGGCCTGATCCACATGTCTGCCAACCTAATTGGCTTTGTTTTTTAAGCTGACGTTTCTCCTGAGTCACCAATGTAGCTCTCTCTACCTTTTCAAACTCTTTCATTGCTACAAATCATCTCTAGAATTTAATCATCTGTACCACATGGTTGATGTGCTTTGAGTCCTTGCATCTAAAGGAAATTTCCTTTACATAGATACTACTAGGGAATTTCAATGTTGCCATTGTAGTTGGTATTAAAGCCGGTACCTGTAACATGAAGAGTGATTATGATTCCTCGTCTACATTAGAGGGTTCATATCCTTGATCTGACTCTTTTGAATTATCAGAATCAGAATCACTAGCTTCCATATTCAAAAATTCCTAACCAACATCTTCAATAAATTTATTTGGATCATCAGTAATAGTCTTCAAAATTGGCAGTTAGTACAAGTTCATTTTTCTTTCATAATACTTTATAACCATGGAGTTCATCCATTCCTTGATGCCATCAAGTGAAGATTGAGGAATGGCATCAATGCGGAGTACATCTTGCTTAAAGTCTTTGAAAGCAATAGCCATATCAAATTCCTTTTTCCCAAGTCCTACTCTCTCAAGGTTAACAATCTCAATCTCACTAATAGCGATTACTAAGAAAGGTAATTCCACCAACTCTACCAAATAGTTTACCATAAGAAAAATAAAAGCAGAGGCTTTGAAAGGAACTCCATGAAAACCAAGCTCTCTAAATGGTACATATCAAACTCTAGTTCAAAATATTTTAGATGAGGCTACTCCCATAGCTCTCTTACTCGCTTGACAAATCCTTGAAACTCTGTATTGATTTTATTTTTCTTGTCCCTCTTTTTTTGTTCTTCCTCAATTTCATCAAGATCATACATTGACCTTCTTGCCCCTCCTAAAGTTTGTACCATATCCATTACCTCCACATAAAACTGGACATCCTTGGTCTTCTTGGTTCCCATGCCTTGATATGCTTATGCAAATGAAAATGAAGCAAAGTAATCATGTCCTTCTCCATTGGTTGGAAGAATGCATGCTTAATGTATTGATACATGATATCAGCTCTCTCTTCTACTCTCACGGTTGAATGTTGAAATCTAGTATGGTGGGCCTCCAGAGTTCTAGTCATCTTTCTTTCTCTTCCACCAAATGCTAGCCCGATCCACACATTTTCCAACCTAATTGACTTTATTTTTGAAAGTTGAAGTTTCTTCTGAGTCACTAGTGTAGCTCTCTCTGCCTTTTCAGACTCTTTCATTGCTATAGATCGCCTATGGGATTTAATAATTTGTACCACATGGTTGATGTGCTTTGAATCCTTGCATATAAAGGAAATTTCATCAAAATAAATACTGCTACTCTCTGAAGGTTAACAATCTCAATCTCACTAATAGTACATTTACAACCATATTCAAAGATTTGCCTTCAAAAGGCTATAAATTCAAATATTGACTTAAATAGCCTTTACAAATGATTCTACATCTTTCCAATCATGCCTAACTATTATTTTTGTAACTAACATGACTTATTACATTATCAATCAATTGTGGATGTGTTATGACCATATTCAATTAAAGAAACTCAAAACACAAAACTAACTTAAAAGACTTTCGTGAACCAAATTTGCTCATAACCTTGGTGCCCCTGCACCAAATTTCATTATTTTAGTAAATGTCATTACAAGTAAATCTCATTTCAATGCCTTGGGTACTCTGTTCTCACATATATTTTACAATGTCACTCGTACATTCAAGATTATCCTATAATGTCTACATCATAGGTTCTCATTTAGAGGTTAACTTCAAATGAGAAACTTGAGATTCCGTCGCAAAGCTTCACATGCTCTTTTATAATGGCTTCAAATCATAATTGAGATTTGTCAAGATCATCAAAATAAGGATGTTGCATTTATTTTTTGGATGAGATTCTCTTCGATGGCTCCAAAATCAGTATTTTCTGCAAGGAGAGACCAATCAATTTTTACTAGTTTAACTACAGATACGCAAAGTAAAAGAATAAAAAGAAATAACTCATCCAAAATGGAAATGAAATGAAAATAGATGGAAGGAACTTACAGATAGGCATGGCAGTCTCTCAACTTAGTCACTCTTGGCCATACATCTTCACTGGGAGTTCCAAGATACCTATTGCATACAACACTTCTCATGAATAAAATATCTTGAAATTCGAGATGCTCTTATAATTTCTACATCATAGGTGCTCATGATAAGGTTAACTTGAAATTCCCTCACCAAGCTTCGCACACACTTTTGTAATGTCTTATTTAATCATAATTGAGATTTGTCAAGATCATCAAAATAGGGATGTTACATTGCTTTTCTGCCTGAGATTCTCTTGGATGGCTCATAAATCTGCATTTTCTACAAAGGGACACCAATCAATGTTTACCGGGTTACTTACAGATACACAAAGTAAAATAAGATGATAGCATTGGCATCAAACAAATTAATCTAGATACAAATATAAATTAATAAGAACTATTGTGTGTATACTTACAAATTAATCCAATGAGCCATCTGGTCTGCTCTACTCTTTATTGTGTCAAGTATTGCCTCATGGTCAAACTCACGGACCTTCCACGAGGTCTTGTTCAAAGGTCTACCCCCATATTTGGTAAAATGAACATTGGATTCCACAACAAGGTTTGAGTAATGAAGAATCTTACGATGTGTGTCAAAGTCCTAAAACAACCAATGTTTAACACTCTTTAGTGCAAGATACTTTAGTGCAAGATCACCATTTTTTACATTTTAACACTTAAACTCAAAAAATCAACCTAAGACATTCTTAGTGGTCTTGATTGAACTTATTAAAAACAAAACATGCTCAAATAATCATCCACCTACCTATTACCCTCCTAATTACCATCAATTGATCAAATAAGGAGGATGAGGTGTAGGTGCTCCTACACCAGGGTTGTAAAAGTGTATTAAAGAGGGTGACCAATGGTAACCTCTTTCAAATGTTAGTTTTTGAAGTTGAAGTGGTTTGTTTTAGGAGGGAAAAATTTTCAAAGTACATGAGAAACTTGAATGGAGGATGATCCTTGGATTGGGTGTCAAACCAAATGAGGAAATGTTGAGATTTCCTTAAGAAAAATGAGGTTTTGGTTACTGAAATTGAGTTTCTGAGTTGGGAAGTGTTATTTTATGTTAGATTGAGCATAAGCAATGTATTTTAGAATGTGTGAACATTTTTCAAGTTTTGGAGTATTTGGCAAGTGCTACTTTCAATAAAACCTAGGGTTTCTAAGCCTAGGGAGAGGGTTTTATGGTTTGGGTGGTAAATCATTGAATGATTGCAATATAACACTGTAATTTGAAGTTTTGACAGATATAAAGTGCGTCCCCAAGGTTTCAAGATATTTTGACAAGTTTTGAAGGTGGTCCCTTTGTAAAAGTGGGCTAACTTGGGCACTTGTAAGCATAGAAAACCTAATTTGTGTAGTTTGGTACAAAACAAGCATTAGCGATTGTTGGATATGTTGAAAGGCTCTGTAATGGGTCCCTGATGTGTGTTGTGTTGTGATTTGAAAGTTTGTGTGAGTGGAATTATACCCGATTGAGTGACTTTGATATGTGTCACGTCTCAATCCTGATGCAGGTTACTTTCTGGCTTTGTGTGGATTTTTTACATGTTTTGTTGTGCCTGGTAGAATAATGATTAATATGATGATGTTTTGGTGTGGAGATAAATGAAAGTGTTTATTTAAATTATGAAAAGTTGAACAGTATCGAATATTTTTTACTTTGAAAATGAAGAAAAATAGAGTAGTAGCATTTTAATTAATGTAATGTATTGCTTTATTTATATCTTAATGTGATACTAATTCAATTATTTTTGTGTGCCTGAGTGCACCTGAGTTGCAGGAAATCGAAGACCAAGGGTGTGATCAAGGAGAGAGGGTTAGCATCTTGACAGGACAAAGCAGGAAGATCTCTCAATCACACACACGCACTTAGTTTCATATAGACTGCATTTAGGAATGTCTAATTTTTGTGTGTTTGTTTTGAATTGTTTGAAAATTAAATAATAATTAGTAAATTAAATAAATGGTGAAATGAAAGCATGATAAAATAAAGGATTAATTTTTAATTAAAGTTAATTAAATACTCATGCATTATATTCTTCTTTTAATTTGTGTTAGTCTTGGAGTTAATAAGTTAACCATTAGTTACAAGATATTTATTTTATAATTGAGTAAATATTTTCAAAAAGAGATTTACATGCAATTAAACTGAAAATTATTATTAATTTTAAAATACATTTCAAGATTAGGGTAGGAAATTGTAAATGGAAAAACAATTTTAAAAAGGGAAGTGAGTTCCCGAGAAGGTAACAGTTCTTGAAAATAATCTTGAAAAGAAGCTTTGCAATTTTGCTCTAATGGCTGCCAAGAAAATGTTGAATCTTTTAAATTAGTGTGTTGAAAATTAATCTTGGGTAGATAGTGGAAAGTTAGAGAGCTGGAAAAGCAATTGGAGAGAAGGAAGAAGAAGAAGTTTTCTCAGAGAAACCAAATTGGAAAGAGGCAAAAGGAAGAGGTTTTCTGGAAAGCATCTCCAATCTCCAGCTGGAAGCGTAATTTCGAGGTTTTCCATTCATTTCCCACAAATCTTGATTGCAGTAAATAGATACTACTGAGGAATCTGAATGCCAGTTTGAATCGTATGCTAGACTGTGAAAGATTGAGATAAGCTTATGTTCTTTTGTGTGCTTTAAGAAAAATTGTGTATTTTCCCCACTTCCAGATTGGGGTTTTTTCTCTGCAAACCGTGGATTAAATTTTGTTCCAGATTGCTCATTCTTTTTACAATAAGTTTTGAAAATGTAGATATATATATTTATATATATATATATGCACACATAATTTTCTCTGTGCGTATATATATATATATATATATATATATTTATATTTATATTTATATATATACATACACTTGTTTACAAACCATGTATCAAAACTAATTTAAACATTAACAATATTTAGTTTTACTGAAAATGAAATCTTAGTGAACAATATTTAAATGCTGTTGAAATCAAATTTTTGTTTTAAGTTTTGATTATGTGAAGGGGGTTGAGGATTCTCCCCAACCGAGCCTTCCCCATAAGGGAAGGGCTGCACTATGGAGGAAGCACTACCTTCCATAGGCAATGCCTCCCCCTTATGGGGAAGGGGTGTAAGCCCAGTAGCATAGCACACACGTCCTTTAAACTGTAAATGACTTTTAAAAATGACTTCCTCTATGTATTGCGTATGGAAACATGGAAACGCAACATGAGTTTGGTAGATTACTTCATGCATATTTATATATATATGTTGTATGTATTTATATATGTATATATATATCTATGATATATATATATATGTATACATACAGGGAGATCTAATTGTAAAATACTTATCTTTTCTGAGCAAATTATTTTTATTTTAAAGACAACTGAGCTGTATTTATATATATGTAATATACTTATATATAAAACTTATATATAAAATCAGAGAAATGAGATAACCATATTTGAAAAACTTATAAACATTTTAATGTAAAATATACAAATGTGTGTAAACATATACAGGTATGAATATCTGACTGCCTCAATATATAAATATACTTATGAAATCTGTGGTTTTTTTTTAAAAAAGGACTGTTTAAAACAAAATCAAGCTAAACCATGCATATTGACAAAGACTTGACTTTTTCTGAATTTAAACACGAATGTATACTTATAAACGTATTGAAAATATAGCTATGTAAATGAATATCAATATGGGTCTTAAACTTAACATTTTAATCTCATAATTTCAATAGAAGATTAGCTGTCCAATTTGAGATACATAATTCATAATTTTGAAAGTGAATAGGTAAACTCTTGTGCTGGAATTATTCATTTTCCTTCTTTCCTATGTGATGACTTAGTATCCTTTGCATTTATTTCTAGATATACCTCCATTAATAAATGAGGGAAATCTAAGTATTCTAATCCATACTTATTAAGTTGAGTAAAGTAGGTTTTCTTTTCCTGAACTTATGTGATTTATTTGCTTTGATCAAATTATTTAATTAGAAATGAGAAATTGTGAATTCTTATACGCTCTTTTCAAAAGACCCAAACTTAGATCATTTTTTGAAAGAATAGGAGTTGAGTTGCAAAACTAACTTGTTATCAATTTTTCACTTGAGTAGAATGCTAGAGTAAAGTTATTGTGAACCTTGTGAGTTCTTTGTAATAGTTGGTATTCCTTTGAAATTGAGATATCTAAAATTGATTGGAAACTTTAGAAGGAAAGTATTTTATTTATTTTTCATTTGGGAAACTTCCGGGATAGGATGCCGAAGGTGGACCCACAGAGACGGTAGTTTTACCTTTTCTAAAACTATCATTTTTTTTATTTATGCTTGGCCAAGCACTTGCACCATTGAAATAGATGGAATTAAAATCCTAGAACTAAATGAATATAGGTCTCTGCCACCTCCTGTTTGCAAGAAATATGTGATTCTCATGTTAGGAATGCATATAGGCATCAGGATTGCATCGAGAGTTCCCTCCTGCATTGTTGTTTTAGGTTGCTAGGCTCCTCGTGTAGGGCTAAGGATTTCTTCGAGTTAGGAAGAAACTCAGGGAAGCATTGTACTTCGTGGTTGGGCGGAAAAGGCGCCTTAATCACACTCTTGGCCCCAACTTGCAAGAAGACCAATGGTGTCATGACGATTGAGGTTCAGAGATTTAAATGTTATAAATGTATTCATGTATTATTTGGAATGGCTTGAAAAGCCCACTTGTAAATGTAATTTTATTTGAAATTCAGTATTGTAACATTGAAATAGATGTATTGGAAAGAAAGATTTGATGTAACATTGAAATAGATGTACTGATTAAGATTTAGTCATGTAATTGAAACCTTGAGTGAATTTATGGAAACTTATTGATATGCAAATGGAAATCATATATGTATCATTGCAATGATCCTTATTGTTAATTAAGTTATATATTTTGCATATATGGAATGAGATTTATTCTAAATTTATCTTTTTAGCATTTATGGAAAGATCATGACATATACATCTTTTGTTTTTTTACTATATTTGGAATGTATTAAGTTTGGTAAATTATGTGGCTAAATGAACATCAATTTTTGAGCGTTACAATATGCTACAAGGGATAGTGTGAATATGTTGAATGAAGAGGTCCTGATGAAAATGTAAATTGAAAATTGTGTTTGCAGATTGGAGTTGTGTGTTTGTGTGTTGTAGGCCTCCCCCTACTACATTAGGAGTATATTCCAATTTTTTAGAGACATGTATGAAAAATTTGGTAGCATAGACAAGGAAATCAACTAGTTTGTATAACTATTTGACAAAATACCTCAATGAAAGCTTTGAAAGAATACACAAAGTAAGTCAATTGTTAAATAAAAAAATGCCTCAAAGAGATGTATTTTAAAAATGTGATTGGAAAGTGTATAGAATTATGTAATTTAAAATTTCCATTGACTACCTAAGGTTGTAACATGACAAACAAACAATGATCAACATGGATTATGAAAAACAACAAAAATGAAAGCAAGCCATAATAGAATGAGAAAAAATGTACAAAGACTTCACATACCTAAAAAACCAAAGTTTCAAATGGAGGAGTTCTACCCAATTATGTATCCTTTGGTTCTTTCCTCAAACTCCTCAACAATTTGACTTAAATTCAAAAGCTTGTTCCCCTCCAAACTTCAATTGTATATCAATTATCACTAGAATTCAAAATTGAATTGATATTATATGTCTTTCAACATGAAAACTCTGCTATTTCATGCAAAGGTGGTGGAAAAATCATGAAAAAGGTGGTGGAATCTAAAAATCATGCATGGAAACTTCACTCAATAATCAAAAAGCTACTTTTTGTCAGAGCACGCACAGAACCAGGAGAATATGTAGACTGTGGGCCAACATCATGGGTATATTGTGTTTTTTACCATTTTTAGTAAAATATATAACGTGCTAGTGTTATAACGTGAGTGTGTTATCTCTTCCTAGAATGGCTATGTCTCTACTTAAAAATGTGCTCGCGTTATCATAAAGTTGGTTTTTTTATACATCTATTTTATCTCATTGTCTATACTCTCTCCCACTCTCTCACACCCTCTCTCCCACTCTCTCCCACCCTCTCCCACCCTCTCTCCCACTCTCTCCC
>VDFB02282089.1:0-88332 GCA_007258455.2 Sequoia sempervirens | reverse complement strand
CATAATACATATGTACATACAATCCTACATCCATACAATATGCATGCACTGATACATATAGGCATACATACATACATACATACATGACACACCAACATACATGTACATACAAACATACAAATATATCAACAAACATTCAATAGAGTGGCATTTAACATAAAGGAAGACATAATGCGAGCGTGTTATAACACACTCATATTATGTATTGCTTGACATGTATCCTGGATAAGCAAAAAAATGTCAAAACTAGGAAATAATGTGAGCGTGCTATAACATGCTCACGTTATATCTTTCTTTGGGAATCCCCAAGCCTTAGCATTGGTATTTTCCTTGGAATACCAACCCAAAGGCTTGGAGGGCATTCCCAATGACCAGAGACTTGTTTTTATAAATTCTATAACTTTTCACATAATTAGGCTCATGCTCACCATCACGATTGCATCTGGTTCAATATCGACAAAATCAAACACATGGGTAATGTTAGGTTCCCTCTTAGTTATCCAACGATGTAATTTTTTTCACTTTTTGACAACGTTAAGCCTTTTGTCCATAATTTCTTTTGTTTGTATGTCTGTTTTTTTCCAAAAAAATAGTGTTTGGTGTTTTTTTCATTATAAATTAACTGTTCATCAAAATTTCAAGTAAATTACATTTTTAGAAACTAGATTCCATTCTACAATTTTATTTTATTTTTAAAATCAATTACTTTCCAAAACTTGTAGGGGGGTATAGCCAAAATTCTACTTTTTAGGAAGTGCCCACTTAGAAAATTACTAAAAAATCAAATATTCATTAAAAAATTATCAAAAAAATCGTGCATCAACTAGATACTGTTAGCTAACTTCTGACTATAGCGATTTTAAAAATACTACAAAAAATTTCACCGTACTAGGGTCGTACAAGAGTTGCTATGTTATGTTTTTCTGAAAAAAACAACACCAATTTGTGTACATCCCTCTTTTGAACCTCTTAATCTCAACCATTTTTAAAATAAATTAGTAGTTTAGAAAGTAGACTCAGAGCACTTAAATCCTTTTTTTTGTTCCATCTCAAAAATTTGAGTGTAACTATCCTCAATTTCACGTCCAAGGTCAGTATTTCCTGATTTTTTTAAAAAAAAGTGGCCACTTAAGCCCCCTTTTTGGGAACCATCTTGGTGCACTTACCCATAATCCTACTGTTAAATATTTCAAGATATTTGGAAGCAAGTGTTATATTAAGAGAGATGAGGACATAGGAAAGTTTGATGCAAGGTGCGATGAAGGAATCTTTCTAGGTTACTCTACTAAAAGAAAGGCTTACCAGTGCTATAATAGAAGATTGAGAAAAGTTGTTGAAAGTGAAAATGTAAGAGTTGATGAGGACTATACTAGATCATTCAGATACAATGGATATGATTTAGATGACCAGCAAGATAGTACAGACAAAGGGAAGAATGCTTAGACACAAAATCAAGTTCATATTATTCTGGTAAATCAAGAAAGTCAGGAAGGAGAGACAAGTGGAAGTGCAGAAGAAAGAACAAAAGAACCAAAAGTGTGAGAGAATCCAAAAATTCTAAGGTATGTAAAGATAAATCATTCTAAAGATCAAATTATAGGAGATAAGAATAAAGGTGTGCAAACTAGAAGAAGGATTGCAGAAGAGTATTGTTTGGTTTCCAAGACTGAACCTAACAATGCCAATGAAGCTTGTAATGATGAACATTGGATGGAAGCTATGAAGGAAGAATTGATGCAAATTGAAAAGAATGATATATGGATTCTTGTTCCCAGACCTAAAGAAAAAAATTTGATTGGTACTAAATGGGTCTTTCGAAATAAGTTGAATGAACAAGGTGAAGTGGTTCAGAATAAAGCAAGAGTGGTATGTAAAGGGTATTCACAAATGGAAGGTATTGATTTTGAAGAAACCTTTGCCCATGCTGCCAAAATTGAAGCTGTAAGATTATTTCTTGCTTATGTCACATATAAGAACTACAAATTCTATCAAATGGATGTGAAGTCAGCCTTTCTGAATGGTGAGTTAGAAGAAGAGGTATATGTTGAACAACCAGATGGAATGAAGAAAGCTTTGTATGGACTCAAGCAAGCCCCCAAAGCCTGGTATGCTAGACTGGATAAATACTTACTAAAGCTTGGATTCAATAAAGGTACTATTGAAAACAACTTGTATTTTAAGTTGGATCATGACAAAGAATTGATTATTGAAGTCTTTGTTGATGACATTATTTTTGGAGGTGATGATGATCTATGTATGAAGTTTGTTGATGAAATGAAAAGTGAATTTGAAATGAGTATGATTGGAGAGATGAAGTTCTTTCTAGGATTGCAATTCACTCAATTAGACAATGGGATTTACATATCTCAGTCCAAATATGTGAGAGAGTTGTTGAAGAAGTTTGGGATGGAAGACTCAAAGCCTGTTGGTACACCCATGGTAACTAGATACAAGTTAACACAAAATGATGATTCTCCTAAGGAAAATCAAATAAGATACAAGTCAATGATTAGCGGATTGATCTACTTAACTTAGACCAGACTAGACATCATGAATGTTGTGTGTATGGTTGCCACATATCAAGATGATCCAAAAGAATCTCATGTGATTGTTGTAAAGAGAATTTTTAGATACCTGAAAGGAACAGTTGATTTTGGGCTTTGGTATCCTAAAGATGATGATCTTACCTTGAGTGCCTATACTGATGTGGATTGGGCAGGAGATAGATGATAGGAAAAGAACTAGTGGTGGTGCCTTCTTCCTAGGGGAGAATTTGGCTTCTTGGTTGAGTAAAAAAGTAGAATTCCATATTCCTATCTACTATTGAGGCAGAGTATATTGTTTCCTACCAAAGAACATATTGTAGACATTTTCACCAAGCCATTTCCAAAGGATACTTTTGAGTATCTCAGAGGGATGTTAGGGGTGATTACCCCTCCTAATAAGAACTAGAGATGCATTTACTTGCATCAATCCATGTGCTTCATAACTATATTCTGATCTAGATTGATGTTTTTGTGGCTACTACTCAGGGGGAGTTATTAGATGTGCAGATATGTGGTTTAGAGCTTGAATGTGGAAAGATAATGCTTATCTTTTCCATTGATGTCAAAAGGGGAGAAGAGAAATGTGAAAAACAACATGAGGATAAGAGTCATGCGAAAAAATGTGAATTATCTGGGGTGAAGAGCCTTGTGGGGAAAAGATCATGTGGAAAAAGTTGAATTGAAAATGAGTCAAATTCTAAGGGGGAGTAAGTGTCAAAAGTTAGTTGCATTGATGGTGTTTTCACATCATGTGTTGCCATCAATGCCAAAGGGGGAGATTTTTGGATGTTGTGATTGTGTTGCTGATATGTGGTTGTCATTGATGTCAACTCTATTAGCATTGATGTATTGTAGGTTGTATATGTCGAGGATATTGAGAAAATTGTTAAAGAAAGAGTTGCAGGTTGAAAGTGGAACAGTGAAGGTCATGAAGGTGTCTTGCTTAGTACATTGATGATCAGTCATTGTGGACTAAAGGGTTTATTCTTGATTATATATAGTTTATCCACTGAAAGTTTCAGAGATCCGCGTGAAGAATTAATCGTGTTATGAACAATTGTGTTCTAACAGATTTTTTGTGGCTTCAGTTAGTGTTCCTAATTGAAGTTGATGTGATTCTAGTAATTTCAGTTATTGTGGATGCTTCTCTAATGATTTGTGATGCTTGTGGATGTTTCTAGATCATTCTCTATCTTTGTTGCTCATCCGCATTGATCAATGTGCTCGTGGTCGATGATTTTTCTCGTGTGTTTGGGTTTTTATGTTCTTGGCCGACATGGTGGTTGTAACATGTTGTGGAAGCTTGGAGGTTAAAATTTGAATGTTTGGTGCACTCGAGGATATTTTTTTATGTCTTCATTATGTTATGGCTGACGATGTTTGATTCACATTAAAAATTTACTTGTAAATTTGGGCCGACATTTTGTATATGTTTTATATTTTATTTTGGCCGACGAAGTTGTTGATGTAATTCATGTTGTGGATATATAAGAGCAATTTTTTGTGTGAAATTATGTAAGAAAAGAAGAGCCAGAGAAAGAGGAAGTGTGTGAATAGTGATCTAATCATTCGATTGCAGAGCATAGTGTGAAGAAGTTTGAGTGAAGTGTGAAGGAGTGTTTTTGTGCTTAACTAGAACTATAATCAAGATTTTGTAGAAGCTATTTTCTCAGTTCATACCCTGTGGATCTAATCTGAATTGTTGTAAGATAGTGTGTCTTCTTTTGGCAGTGAGCCCTCTTATATTTGAGCAGTGAGCTCTAGGCAGTGTGATTGAATGTATGTGCATTCCCATTATTCTTCATTATAATTTTAATAGGGTATAATATTTTGGACTGACATCCACCATGGTTTTTCCCCTAATAGGGTTTCCACGTAAAAATCTTGGTGTTCTTTGTTTTTCTGATGTTCTGATTGTTTATGGTTTACTATTCATTCATCAGATCTGAGATTAACTTAAGTTAAGTTTGAAAAGTTCAAATATTCTGTGACAACTGATTCACCCCCCCTCTCAATTGTCTGTCCTTGTTTTTCCAGCAACCCTATGTGATCTTGTAGCCTTAGACAAAAATTTTCCAAGTGCCACGGTTTTCTATTAATTACTCATCAAATTTTGTTTCCCATTTGCACTTTGGTCGCTTAGGAGACTTTGCTGGTAGAATGTGGCTTAGACTATTTTGGCATGTTTGGGTGTGAAAGAGGAATTTTCCTAGCATAAACCCACCCATACAAACATGTTGGAATAGTAAGTTTGGTCGTATGATGAATAGAATGAAAGTTACACCACTTTCCAACTTTACAATACATGCAACTAACACATTTTCCGTCAACTAAAATCTGTTCACCACGGAAAAATGACTTAGAGCTATCAAAAATTGAGAGAGGTTATTGGAGGTGCCCTACATGATCTCATATCCTCAAACAAAATTTTTCTAGGTGCCACAATTTCTGAGTAATCGCTCGTCGAAGTTTACTGCCCTTTTGCACTTTGGTCTCTTAAGAGACTTCATTGGTAGAATGTAGCTCAGATTGTTTCAGAATTTTTGGGTGCAAAAGAGGACCTTTCCTAGCATAAACCCACCCATACAAATGTTTTGGAACAATCAGTTTGGTCGTATGACGAATAGATTGAAAGTTACACCACTCTCCAACTTTACACTATATGCAATTGACTCGTTTTCCATCAACTAAAATCTATTCACCATGGGTAAACGAATTGGAGCTATAAAAAATGAGAGATATTATTGTAGAGGGGCCTTACGTGATCCCATAGCCTAAAATAGAATGTTTCCAAGTGCCACGATTTTTGAGTAATCGCTCGTCAAGGTTTGTTGCCCTTTTGCACTTTGGTCTCTTAAGAGACTTCACTGATAGAATGTGGTTCAGACTGTTTTGGAATGTTTGGGTGTGAAAGAGGACCTTTCCTAGCATAAACCCACCCATACGAACATCTTGGAACATTTGGTTTGGTTTTATGATGAATAGAATGAAAGTTACACCACTTTCCAACTTTACACTACATGCAACTGACCTATTTTCCATCAACTAAAATTTATTCACCATGGGAAAATGACTTGGACCTATAAAAAACTAATAGAGGTTATTGTAGAGGGGCCCTACGTGATCATGTATCCTTAGAAAAAATTGTTTCAAGTGCCATGATTTTCGAGTAATCACTCATCAAAGTTTTTTGCCCTTTTGCACTTTGGTCTCTTAAGAGACTTCATTGGTAGAATGTGGCTCAAACTGTTTTTTCATGTTTGGGTACAAAAGAGGACCTTTCCTACTATAAACACACCTATACATACATTTTGGAACAATCAGTTTGGTCTTATGACGAACAAAATAAAAGTTACACCACTTTCCAACTTTTCACTACATGCAACTAACCCATTTTCTATCAACTAAAATCTATTCACCACGGGAAAATGACTTAGATCTATCAAAAACCAAGAGAGGTTATTGTAGAGGGGCCCTACATAATCCCATATCCTCAAACGAAATGTTTCCAAGTGCCACAATTTCTGAGTAATCACTTGTCAAAATTTTATGCCCTTTTGCACTTTGGTATCTTAAGAGACTTTGCCAATAGAATGTGGCTCAGACCGTTTCGGCATGTTTGGGTGTGAAATAGCACCTTTCCTAGGATAAACCCATCCATACAAACATGTTGGAACAGTCGATTCAGTCATATGGTGAACAGAGAAGAATCTACACATGCACCTTCCTCAACTTCTCGAGAGCAGGAAGAATCTCATCATTGAATACATTATGTATCTCATTCAATTTGGTTTGCTTCTTTTTCAAGTTTTTTTAGAGTAGACTAACCTCCTTTTCGTTCACAATAGAATCTTCTTCTTTTCTTTTAATTCCTTTTCTAAGTGGTTAATTTTGGTCTTCAGTTATTTTGCTTCAATTTCAACACTTCCAACTATTGCCTTTGCATCTGCAACTATTTTTATCATCTTTGGAAGTGTCTTTTTGATTACATAATGCAATTTTTTCTTTTAACAAGTTCTTTATAGAACTTCTCTACCTTTATAGATAAGAATTTCAAGTGTCCACCACACCGATTCTCCTTTTTTCACTTATATTTCATATTACTTATTCCTTATCATCTATTTCTAGTTGTATTTTCTCCACGGAAGTATTAAGTTCAAGAATATTTGACTTCATTTGTTCATTTTTCAATCTACCCATAAAGATTGGAATGATTACAAGATATGCACAAAATGGAAAGTGAATGGAAAATGGGGTAGCATAGACAAGGAAATGAGTTGTTTGAAACAACTCAATACCTTGTCTATGCTTTTTCTTACTGTTATATTTTGATATATTTTTTCCATTCATCCATAGTTTGGTTGAAAGAACATGTTTTCGAATTTTAGCCATAGTAGCAAGGGGACCTTGGAATAGGGTATGAAATCTATCAAAACATAAAAGTGCGGATTCTCATGAGTGTTATGGTTGCAATTGCCTTAGTAGACACATGTTAAATGTGGATGCATAGACAAGGCACATGAACTGTTTGAAAAAATGCCTTAATGACATATGTCCTCATGGTCAATGTGGATGCATTGACAAGGTAGTGAGCTTTGTAAGAAAAAATGCCTCAAAGAAATGGGGTCTCATGGTGATATATAAAATGTATTGCTAGTAAGTTAATTAAAATGGTATAAAATGTAAGAGGAAAGGGCACAAACATACATTTTTTAAGAGATCAGTCAAACTAATTTTTTAAAGGATGTATTGCTAGTGGTTAATAATTGAGTAAAAATATTCATTCTCACAAAGGTATTCCAAAATCAATAGGATGAATGATAGAATGAGGTGATGAATAAAAAATTAATTATTGAAAATTGACTACTTAATCAAGTGGACCAACTTCTATTGAGTCAAATAATGAACTCACAACCAATGAATTAATAGCAAAGTCACCTATCTATAAGTGGGTTGAGAAGGAATATTGTTTGAAATATTGAATAGAAGGTAGTGAGTTGTTTGAAAAAATGCCTCTAAGAAATGGGGTCTCATGGTGAGACCCCATTTCTTTAAGGAAAGTTTTCTTACAATTCTCACTAATGTGTAAATTCATTGTTTTACATTATAAATGTAAACTCTAACTTTGACTATATTTTTCTCATATTGTCCTTTTATTAGTTTTCCTACAAGGTAGCAATGACAAGGTAGTGAATTGTTTGAAAAAGTGCCTTAAAGAAATGGGGTCTCCTAGTGATGTGCATCACTAGGAGACCCCATTTCTTTGAGGCACTTTTTCAAACAGCTCCCTACCTTTTTTAATGTTAAATTCCTAAAATTCAGTCATAATTAACATTGCAACACTACAAAAATTGAGACTTGAATTGATATATATCAAAATTGATGTGAAAAAATTGTTATTTCCTCCTTTCTAAGTTGGAAAACCATAAAAAGGTGGTGGAAAGTGTTGCAAGTATGAGCAATTTTGGTGGTGTTGTCATTAATGTTGTCATTGATGTCAAAAAAGTTCAGTATGTTGTAGATTGTGCATATATAGTTGATATGTTGTTGAGATGTTGTGAGTACATGGAGCTATCTTTATGATGTTGCAGATGTCCTAAAATGATGGGTTTTCAAGTGCTTTTGATAAAATTAATCAAGAGTGAAGTCAGAGTTATGTATGTATTCAGAATGTGCTCCGGTATGTGCTTCATTTTTTTCCTATGTTGATCCTATGCTTGTGCAGATTTGAAGAGTTTTTGTTTATAATCTGATGGTGATATATACTGATATGTAGCTTGTGGTTTGATGGAATGTGAAAGTTGTGTTCATTGGTGTGTGAACCGCTCTGGCAGAGTTGGTTTTTTGTGGACTAGGAGAAATTTTTCTGCTTCGTAGTCCTTCGTTGTTCTGTTTCAGTTCTTGCGAATCTAGAACATGTCTTATAATGGTGTTTTCTAGGTTCTGGCAAAGATTCTTTTGGTTTGGTGATCCAGAAGTTGAGTTTCAAAGTTGTATGTGCTTGCACAGTCTGGATGGACTAATGGAAAGATTTTGGTGTTTGAAGGTTGTTACACTTGTTGCAGATGTATTTGAAGGAACCTAAGATGTGTTCTCATGCATAATGAAGCATGTTTCATTGTCTGTGTGTTATCTTCTTTTTGGAAAATGTGTACATCAATATTCATTTATGTTTTCATTAGGTTTGGTCGACCTAGTGTTTACATTTCATTTGAAGAATAAAATTTAATTAAGGAAGCATTTGGTTGATCTGAGACATTATTTTTGGTCATGGTTAAGTGTTTTATTGGTCCACTCTCATTGCTTTCCACCGCGGGAATGTTGAGTTGCCGACCCAATTTGAATTTATGAAATGAAGCTTATGTGGCTGACCTTGGAGAAAGTTTCTAAGGTTGAAGATGGTATATATGCAAGTCGAATTGTGAAGGATTGAATGATGCAAAGTAACAAAGTAAGCCACAAATAAAAGAACAGAAGTGTGTGAAAGTGAGTTGAGGCAGCAATACTTCATTATGTTAGATTCCTGAAGGCAGTGAGCTGAAGGTTTCTGCAATCTTCTGATCAAGGCTATGGATGTGTGTAAATTTTTGTGGTGGATCTTTTGTTTTATTTTGTATATGTAGGCATTGAGCCTCCCTATTGGATAGTGAGTCCTTTCTATAGACAATGATCCTTTGTATCTGAACAGTGAGTCCTCTTCTGGGTAGTGAGCCCTTGGCAGTGAGCCTTTGTATTTGGTTTTGATATCTCTTTATATTGTGAGTTAATCCTCACTATGGTTTTTCCCTCATTGGGTTTTCCACATAAAATGTGGTGTTCAGTGTGTTGATTTTACTTTCTGTTATCTACATTTCATGTTCATACTTAATAACAAAATAGTTTGGTTGTGAAATTGATAAGTGTTGAAGTTTTGAGTTTAATTTTGGTGACAACTGATTCACTCCCCCTCTTAATTGTCCTACACCTTTTAACAATTGGTATCAGAGCTTTGGTTCCTTGGTGTAGATCTTAACTGCTTAAGGAAGATCCGATGGTGCATAAGTTGGTGATCCCTATGTTCGATGGATCTGATTACAGTGACTGGAAAGTGTAGATGAGAGGATATATTATCTCTCTTGGTTACAAAACCTGGAAGGCTCTTGAGATGAAGTATATAGCTCCAACGGGTGTTCTTACTACTACAGATGAGGTTTCTTCTTATGAGGAGAATGAGAAGGTGAGGTATGTTATTTTCAGTGCTCTATCTAAAACTAAGCGAACTAAGGTTCTTTCTTTGGGAACTTCTCATGAAATTTGGAAGAAGTTGGAAGATATTTATGAAGGAAATGACTGAGTGAAATTTACAAAGAAGCTAATGACAAAGCACAGATGAGAATTTGAAAATGGAAGAAGGTGAATATTTTACAAGCTATTTCCAGAGGGTTGAACTTGCAAAAAATGATGTTAGAAATCAAGGGGGTAAACTGACTAATGAAGATATAATTGAGAATATTGTAATAACCCTACCGAAGTGTTATAGTGATAAGATCTCAGTTATTGAAGAAATGTATGATCCTAAGAAATACACTAAAAAAGAGCTATTTGGCACCTTGACTGCATTTGAGATGAGAAATTTTGGAAAGGAGGAAAAGATAGAGACAACATTTAAAGCAACAAAGACTAAGGATGATCCGGATAGTGATGGTTCTGATGAGTTGGAAGTGAATTTTACTAGGAAGTTGAAGAAAGGTACTGGTAAGTATAAAGGTATGTTGCCCTTTAAATGTTTTAGTTGTGGTAATATTGGTCATTATGCTTCAACATGTCTGAATAAAGATGTACATAAGAAGAAAAAGGATCACAAAGATAAGGATAGAAAGGATAAGAAATATAGGAAGTTGTATTATGTTAAATAAGAAGTCGGGATCTTTGATGATGAATCTAATTATGAGGGTGATGATAGTGAATGCTTGTTTTTAGCTTTGGAGAATAAATTTGTCTGCTAACCCTAGAAAATGTGCAAGAAAGAATGCTCCGGAGAACAAAAAGAATGAGATGGAAGGTACTTTGGTCACTGTATTTCATGCTAGACAGGATGAAGACTATTGGGTGATTGACAGTGGATGCTCTAATCACATGACTAGAGATAAAAGTAAGTTCACTAAACTTGAAAAGTATGATGGTGGTTTGGTCATGTTTGGTGATGATTCAGGAGTGAAGATTATTGGAAAAGGTTCAATTAGTTTTGATGGAATTCACAACACTAATAATGCATATTATTGAAAGGGTTTGAGGCATAACCTTTTGAGTGTTGGACAAATGTGTAGCAATGGTTTTAAACTTGTGTTTCAGAATAATACCTGCGAAATCAAAAAAGGATCCGGAGAAATGGGTTTTGTTGGAAGGAGAACTCATGGAAACATCTATTAGCTTAAGGGAATTGATGGTCAATGCCTTGTATCTCAAGTCAATGAAATTTGGTTATGGCACTGGAGGATGGGACATGTAAACTTTGATAATCTATTCAAGATCAGTTCAAGAGATTTTGTTTGAGGTCTACCTAGAATCAGAAAGCCTGCTAATACTATTTGCAGAAGTTGTCAGTTGGGGAAACAAACAAGAAGTTTTAAGGGAAAGAGCAATCTACTACCAGAATGCTACAGTTAATTCATACTGACCTTTGTGGTCTGACTAGAACAGGAAGCCTAAATGGTGACAGGTATTTCATGCTCCTTATTGATGATTATACTCAAATGACATGGGTTGCTTTTCTTAGAGAAAAGATTCAGGCTTTGGATAGGTTTAAAGTGTTCAAAGCAAGAGTGGGAAATGAAGTGAACTTGAGAATCAAATTTTTGAGATCTGCTAGAGGTGGAGAATTCACTTTTGGTGAATTTAATACATTTTGTGAACATGGCATAAAAGACAATTTTCTACTCCAAGAACCCCTCAGCAGAATGGGGTAGTTGAGAGGAAAAACTAGATGGTACAGGAAGCTGCAAGAACCATGATGAAAGAATCAAATGTACCAGATGTGTACTGGAGACAGGCAATACACACTACTATTTATGTTCTTAATAGAGTTCAGATTAGAGGAAACAACATAAAGACTCCTTTTGAGTTATGGATTGGTAAGACTCCTACTGTGAAATACTTTAAAAAATTTGGAAGTAGATGTTACTGTAGACACATAAAAATGGCCTCAACTTGTAAACCATATTTTTCTATGATGACCATGCTTCTCCCTCACATAATTCAATTATCTAATCATGTCCATTCCTCCATGATTATTTAAATAAATAAATTACGTTTCTTTATTTAAATGCGTCACTGATCAATCCTTATTTCCTCCATAACATTATCATTTATCAAATAAACTCATTTATTTATCCCACATTCCATCCCACCAAATAAATAATTAAAATAATTATAAATATTGTCTTTTGTCGCATTCCCATTTATGAATTAAACCATTATTTAATTCATAAGTCAACATTTCTCCATAAATTAAATAATTTATATTATTCCAACTACCTATTTTTCTCCACCATTGATTTGATTATCTTCAATTAAATCTCATTTCAAGGATTGCCCTAACTTTGACCTAATGTTTCCCTAACCCTAATCCTCCTTATGACATTGATTATTGGCCTTTGATCTTAGGGCTTCACCAACTTTTAATCCTGGCCATCCATTCTCAATTTGGAATTCTTTAAAAGGCCCTCTTTCAAGTCATTTTGAACACACACACAAGAGTTAGACACAACATGCTTGAGAGCTTTTGAGTACTTGAGCATACATATTACTTCAATATTTTGCTTGTCTTTGGCATAGGTTATAGTTGCACTTCAATTCTGAGGGCAATTATACAAGTTTTCAGCAAGATGGAGAAGGCCAATGGAGGTGAACCAATGGAAGCTTGAGGACTAGGTGATGTTGTTTCACTACTCTTATACTTCTTTTTTTCATTGTGCTCTATTGTTGATTAGAGATTTACTTTTATGCTACTTGCAATAATTTAGAAAATCTTTTCTCTAATTACATTTGGTGAACCCGACTATTCTAACATCTTTGGATTCTAGATCATAAGACTCACTTAATTTGTGATAATGCTCAACTATTCCAAGAAGGCAAGCTTCTTGGAGTTGGCTAACCAAGACAACTATTTGTGACATGTTTTCTTATCACCTCTCTTTTTTTTTTTCTGCTTGCAATTTTCTATTTTCGGTGTTCATTTCTACTTTCATAATTTCCATCAATCAAAATAAACAGAAGGTTGGCAAAAGGCTTTTCGTTTTACATTTATTTCTGGATTGTTGGCATTCCTATTTACTTTTATCTATGGACTGTTGGCAAACGCTTTTCGTTCTGCATTTATTTCTAGATGGTTGGCTTTTATTTCTGGTCATAAGTTCAGAGACATAGATTATCTTGGTCATTGGCTTTCAGAGCTTAAATCCTTTGTGCTTGTGCACGAGTAGCTCGCTGTCTTTGACTGGCATGAACAAAGACAAGAAAATTCTTTTATGGTATTCATATCTCTTTTGAAGATGCTTGCAAAAATAAAAATAAAAAACATGAAATGTGTGTGAATGTATACAGATCTTTGAGTGAAATGAATTCAAGGTGTGGTAACAAGTATAGCCGTCAGCTCTATTTCATGCGATGAATATTTTTTTGCTATACAACAACTACTGGTTTAAAGCCAGTTTCTATCCTTTTTCTGATAGATTTTAAGGATTCATCTAGCTTACCCTCTTTCACAAATCCACCTATATCACAAGTTCCTGAATCTGGCTTTATCCACCGATCTAACATTTCTTGCACCAGATTCTCTATCTCTACTCATTGCTTAAAGTATGTGTCCACAACAGTATCATACACCACAACTGCTAGAGTATATCCCATCTTGTGCATTACCCTAAAATTCCTTTTAGTCTCCTACAAGTTACACTCGTAGGGGATTAATAATGTTGTTTAAAGATGAGAGCGCCCACTCTCCTATAGCTTCTCCGGCCAATATCCTCGAAGAGAAATTGCAAAGCCTTTGAACAGTGCATGTGTGCACTGTAGCCATTGTTCACAGCCAAAGCTACATAGTAGCCATTGTTTAAGGATAATGCTTACCATATCCCACAATATAGCTCATCTTCATTGGACTTTTGCCCAGTATATAGTTTAGATGAATTCTTGCAAAGTTGCGCAAGATTTTCATAGAAAAGAAGTTTGGACCACAATACTAGCTAGGAATCTCTGCAGCCTTTAGATGCAAGGAAAGTGGCCTTTACTACATACTGCAATGGTTGATCCAAATCAAACCTCCTCTTGTTCTATTGAAGGCAAGAAAGAATAGGAGAAATGAGCTATTACACTACTTGTCTGATTGTGGTAACTCTTGACGATTTCCTCATATGGGTATCCTGGGCTTAAGAACAGTAGCACTTGTGCACCATCTAGTTTGTTGTCCTAGCTCAAGATGCCATATTAGGAATGACCTATGTCCACTAAGCTAGAGTGGTTGTATGCAGGAAGAACATTGAGGACAGTGATACAATTAGGCTTAACTCCCACTTGTTCCCTCTGTTGAATGAGCTTTTACCACATCCAAACTCTTCTTCGCTTCGTCCGCTTCCTTTCCCAATGCTATTGGTTCCTAATTTGGTGTGCTACAACCTGAAGATTAGAATACTTTCATTTTGCGTCAACAGTCAGTTGAACACATGAAGTGCATTCATTAATGTTGCTTTGAAATTTTTTATTTTTGCACTAAAAATAAAATGCTTGCAGATCTCCTGGTAGTTTGTCAGATTTAATACAAATCTTGTGACTTTAATATTGAGTGACTCAGACTGGCGCTTGAACAGCTGGAAGTTGGCCTCACCCACGACATGCATTCATTCAGTCCGCTGAACGTCTTCTTTGAAATGTTGAAGCATTAATTGGACTTGACGTTTTTGCTTTTTGAAGTATTGTAGCATTAATTATTGACGTGTTCAAGTTGAAAATTTTTGCTGCTAACAGTTGGTTGAAAACTAGAGCTATATTCATTCTGCGCTGCAAGTTGGAGGAGTCATTGATCTTTCACTTCTCTAATTTGGCAAGCTACAACAAACATTGTTGAAGAGTTGTTGATAAATGCTATTGGTCTTAGCTGACATTGCCTTTTCATTTCTCCAATCCGACAAGCTGAAACTTGATACGCCTCATGACTTACATAAAAGCTAGCTTGCGGGAAAGGCTTTTATTTAGCCTTATTTAGTTTATTTAGTTTTATGCCATTTGCCTTTTATTTCGCTTCGTTTAGTTTTATTTAAGTTAACTTACATTCCCTTAGATTTTCAATGGATGTAGATATCTTTAAATCTTTAATTAGATTTCGATTCATTTTAAATTTTCATTAGATTTTCACTTGGATATTTTAGATTTTAAGTTTATTAAATTTAATTTAGATTTCACATAGCTTTTTAGATATTTTTAGATTTTCATTTAATTAAAATTAGATTTCGATTAGATTTTAACTTTTTACTTAGATTTTAGTATTTTTAGATTTTAATTTAAATAAATTTTTAATTAGGTTACATTTTATTTTTAATTAGATTTTAATTTTTTTTAACTTTTAATTAGTTTGTATATAGTTAATTTAGATTTTTAATTAAATTTTAGATTAATTAGATTTTCACTTTAATTAGATTTAAATTTTAAATTTATTTTTATTTTTATTTTTTTAGTCTAGTTATAGATTTTTAGACTTAGATTTTCACTTTTTAGACTAGATTAATGTTTGTCTATTACTTTCCATTAACTAGATTAATGTTATTTTTCCTTCTAGATTAATTTAGATTATGTGGCTAATCTTTAACCTTTCTTTTGTAGGTTCAAATGTCCACGATTCAAGCTTTGCAACGTCCATTTTCACTTGCCAAAGATTGGCAACTCAAAACTACTAATTGTGTTTTTGCAGGGCTCTCGCTTCAATTTTGCTTTATCTTGTGTGTCTTTTTCACATAGAAGGATTAGCAGGCCTAAAAATAACTTGCGTGCTTGAGTTAACATTATAAGTTTGGATTAAAATACACAAAGTGTTTGATGTGTTTACCTCACACTTCAATTTGGCTATTAAAATGAACAAATGCTTTCAACTTGTGTAACCTTTGATTCAATAATAGGAGTATCCTCTCCCCTTGCACACTTGTGCGATCCTGGGTGCAAGAGAAACTGTTATTGAATCTAGGAAATTGGGCCTTCCTTGGCGGGAAAAAGTACTCACCTCAAGGCGACTCAAACCGGCAACAGAGCTCTTTGGCCAAGCTACCCCCGAATGGTATATAAATGTAAATCCTAATGGAAAGCCTAGGATTACGAGTGTGGATGTGTTACACAGACAAAGTAGTACTCCCCAAAACCCTATTGAGCATAACCTCTTCAGGCTAGAGTGCCTCCTAAATGGAGATTAATCTTTGCCTCATGTGTGGCCACTCGAACGGGGGTCCCGAACTAAATACTTTTGTGTAGTAGCCAAAAACCTTTTATCTGCTAGCGCAGCAATGGTCATTGTGAAGGCATCCACATCTTCATAGTCTTTAGTAGAGGTGATCAGTGTGCCATGGGATTTTTATGGGCGCTGGAAGCTTGGTTGGCCTGAGAAGAGAGTGTACTATAAGGGGGAACCCGTGCAGCCAAGCTTCTGGATTCACATGCTAAGGATATGTGGCTGGGGAAACCCAAGTGGAATCTAGCAGATATTGTCCTAGCCTAACCATAGGATTGTGATTGTCTTCTTTGTGATTGATTACACATTCAAAACATCGTGTTTGCTAAGTGTTTTCTAGATTCTCAAATAGTATACACAACGCTCACAAATCTGGAAACGAAACAATCAACTTTAGACAATTTAGACTTTTCATCAAAACATCACAAAACTAAATTCGAGTCCAACAATTTTTCCTAATGTCAAACGTCTTTTCTTGAAGTCTCTGTTAGAAACCAAAACTGAAATTGCTCAAAATTTTCATCATTCAACCATTAGCTTGCATTTTTACCTTAGGTTCGACCTTGTTAATTTTAGTTGCATTCCCTAGGCTTCCTAATCATCCTTTCCTACATAGATTTTCTCTTAGGTTTTCATCTTTGCAGACTTTGGATTAGGCCACCTCATCACACTTTGCAAAATCATTTCCTTCAAGAGTAGGTTATCTTGGGACTTAGTCAACAATCTCCTTTTCAATCATTGTCCTTTTTGTGAGAATTCCCAACTCAACAGTCTAGTTAGGAAAACTCACAAGTCATTTTGACCTTGTCACTTAGTCCCTTTAACAAGTCCTTTGATAACCAAAATTAAGACATAGATTAAGCTTAGAGTGGCTAGGCAAACCTTTCTCCACATTGCATTCATCTTAGTCCATACTTTGCATATTTTATGCCTAAAAATCCAAAAAAATCCAAAAATAGTGTTCACCCTAGTCCTCATTTTGCACCTTGACATTGCATTAGTCACCTTTTTAGTCAACATTATCATCTTAGTCCTCATTTTTCACCTAGTCAATTCTATCACCTTGCATTAATCAACATTTTCATTGTAGCCATCATTGTCGCCTTGACATTTGACATCTTTCTTTGGCAACTTTGTCATCTTGCATCAATCATTTCCTTAGGAAAACATCATAATCACCTTGCATTGTCATCCTTTGTCACAAAAAAAAACCAAAAACATAGACTAGTTGTCATAATCATCATCCTCATTTGAGCAATTCTCTTTTATGGTCGAAACTAGGCTTCAAAGAAAGAAAAGACAAATGGAAAACTTTGGACAAGACTTCAACACCAACATCCACACCAACACTTATGACATGAACCAAGACATGACTTTTAACGATCCATTTACCAACATGAACATACCATCTTCCATGAACCTACCAACATCCTCTCGAAATCCATTCGAACCATTCATACAGAGAGACCACAATGGACAAGTATTAGCTGAGGATCTAGAGGTTGCAGCCCAAAATCCTGATGTAGCTTCATTTGTAGAGGACTTGGTCTTGAACGATACTGACAAATACCTTGCTATATTTTTAGACCAAGGGGAAAAACTACCAAGAGGCTTTGACATCAATACCATAAGACCTTCGTCTCCAGACAACACGACACAAAACTTGACACCTCAACAAAACATGAACAATGCCTCCAACAATAACACTGTTGTCACCTCAAAAATTGCTACAAGCACCATCAATGTTACATCTAGTGGCACCATAAGTCAAAACACCTCCAACTCAATCAATGCAACATCTATTGGAGGAACACCCACCAGGCCACAAGCAATATCACAATCCATTCCCGCAATGTCAATAACATCTTCACAAACAGTTGGAACTACCCTTGGATCTACATCAATTGGGGCAAGTTCCTCAAACCCCATATTTGGAACTTCATCTATGACCATAGGGACATCATCATCAAATCCTTATGTTGGAATCTCATTCAACCCCTTTGGAGGAACTAAACGACATATTCTTATTAGAGGTCCCCAACCAAACATTAACACATCGTCACAATTAAACATCAATGCCTCACAAGGAAAAAATACCAACATCCCACATGGACAATTCTTCTAATATGGACAAGGCACTCAAATGACACAACAAATGAATACCTTTGGGCACTAAAATAGTCAAGGTTACCAGATCCCCCAAATATCGACAAATATGGCTGGATCGTACATCCCCACATATTCATCACAAATCCACACACAACAACACACTCCTCATCAAAGTTGGCAATACCAACAATCACCAAACCAAAACATATCATACATCTCACAACAACACATGTCACATTCAAACTCAAACATGCTATCACAATCAATGGGGACTCAGGGGATACCCATCACTCCCATGTGTGATGTGACCAATAATCCCATAATAGATGCCTTGACAGCCAGAGTGGCAGACCTCCAAAAACATATGGAAAACATGCAAACATCCAACCAAAATCCACCAATGTCATATGACCTATGTCCATATCCTTTTGACACAAATTTATACATGCCACCATTTCCTCCTGGATATGTGACCCCAAACTTCACCAAATACAAGGGCAAGACAAATCCTATTGAACACGTTCGAGAATTCACGACCAACTGTATGGACATTGCATATGAACACACTTACTTGATGAGACTCTTCTCCAAGAGTCTAACAGGACCCACACTTGAATGGTTCTCCACTTTGAAGGGGATAAAAACATGGAATGAACTTGTAGACAAATTTGTGAAAAATTATGCCTATAACATTGACACAGACACCTCCATCACTAGCTTATGCACACTTACACAAGAAGATGCTGGTGAAACTTTTATCCCATTTTTCCAACGATGGAGAGGCCTAGCAAGTCACTGCCACATAGACATACCTAAAAAAGAGAAGGTTGACATGTTTGTACAAACACTCCTAGGCCCATTGAGAAATGGCTTGCGAGTTCATTGTTGTACAACCTTCGCGGACCTAGTCGAACGAGGCATCCAACTTGAGAAAGCCCTTATTGCTGAGGGAAGATTAAAATATGGTCCTAAAAACATAAATACAAGTCCACCCATCGACAAGAACAAATACTGGGTTAAGAATAAACATGTCACCAATGATGGCATTGTAGACACTAAGGCTAGAAATGCAATGGGTCCTATGCTTACCCTTAAAGGGGCTCAACCACAAAATACACAGATGACCACACAGACCCATGCTGCCAATGTTGTACAGACAAACAAATAACCAAGGTAAAAATAACCAAAATCAAAGGCAGCCCCGACAACCCAGACAGTTCCCTAGGAGTCGCACATACACCCCCTTGGGTGAGCCCATTGAAGAAGTCCTCAAGAAACTCCTTCAAAATGGTGTCATAACACTTGAGGACCCAAAACCATATGACCCAGGGAAGTTTAAACCATTTTGGTGGGACGACAATGCATTTTGTGATTATCATCGAGAAAAAGGACATAAAACCTCCTCCTATCGACAACTAAAAAATATGGTACAAGACCTTATCGAGAATCATACCATTGAGATAGGTGGACCACAATTTGCATCTAATTTAGACCATACCATACACAAGAACCCACTGCAGGACCATGGTTCTAGTAACCCTTCCACATCAAAGACCAATAACAATAATCGAGCCAACCATGCCCATATTGCATATGACTATTCTGGTGGACCTATTATAAATCATATTAGAACAACTGTTGAACATGTCAACATAGTTACTATCAGAAAGGCCCCTGAATGCAATGTCACTACCCATGGGGGAAAAGTCACCATAGTCGTCCCTCCTCCTCCCAGACAACCACAGATAACAATAGCTGGCCCATCTGCCCAACAATCACAGTCTCATCCATTAACCAAACAGTCCCATCCTAAAGGACATTTTAACCTCATTGACCAACTTGGGAAGACACCTACACAGATTTCTATACTTGAGTTGCTACACATTTCCCCAATGCATAAGGCTATACTCGACAAAACATTACAAGAGTCTTTTGTTCCCCAAGACATTGATGTCAATCAATTTGAGGCCATGGTGGGATATCTTATCGCTCCCCACCATATAACATTTTCAAACCAAGACTACTCATCGTCCAAATCCAATCATAATGATTCCCTTCACATTGAATTTTTTATCCATAAGCATAAGGTCATATGAGTGTTAGTAGAGGGCAGAGCAGGACTGAACATATGCTCCTTAAAATTGGTTAAGGCCCTAGGATTTTCTGATGCTTGTGTAGATGCTACAAAGAGCATTGTTATCAAGGCATATGATGATGAAGAACGTTCCTCTCGAGGCATAATTAGACTTCCAATTCATATCAGACCAGTCATTGTGGACACCACTTGTCAAGTCCTGGATCTAGAACTTCCATACAATATTTTACTTGGTCAACCTTGGATTCATGTCTTGAAAGTTTTCCCTTCCACGTATCACCAATGTTTGAAGTTTCCCTTTGAAGACATTGAGATTACCATATATGGAGACCCTAACCCATTTCAATATTGTACCAATTTGAGAGGTATTTTAGAGCGCCAAGTGCCTATCAATAGTGAAGCTTTAACATCTTCATCCTCTAAATTCCTTGACCCATCAACACTTGTAAAGCCTCCCACATCCACATCCACTGCCACAACATCCACTTCTGCTTCTTTGGCAACCATGACCACCTCCATGAAATCTACCACTTCATCCATCACCCCAAGCATCGACGCAAGTATTAAGATCCAGGACCAAGGGTGTGGAGAGTATAAGTTGAATACGGCCTATTGCATAACAAGGATGCCCAAGTCTCCCCAGGTCTACGGCAAGCCTTGCTTCATGTTAGAGTCAAAAGAAATTTTCAAAATCCCTCCAAAAATAGTATTCATAAAGTGGGGCGAAATGAGTCAAGAGGACACTAACAACGTGCTATCTTGGATTTATACAGAACCAAAGGATCCAACTCCCTTTCCAGTAAAAATGTATGGTAAAGGATATGACATGATAAAGGCAAAAGGATACGATGGAATTAGTGGCCTCGACAAGCACAAGACAAGAAGGCGAGAACCTCTAGCATCTAAAGGAAGACCTAAACATCTTGGGTTAGGGTTAGGACCACGTGAATCTAGCGATCATAGTACCAATGTGCTTTCTAGTGAGAGAGTATCTGCTTTAGACCGTGTTGAGACAATTGAAGATCCCCTTTCTGAAACTAACTCCCACGAATGGGAATTTGGCTCCCAACGATCCCTAAGTGACTTGCCTTGATGACTTGTTCCTTGAACCTGGAAAGCCTACATTTGAAGAGAGATTCTAGAAAATGTTCAAAATTAACACGACACCAAACAACACCAAGTCCAGATCCTCTTCTACTCCTATTGACCATAATATCGACATACTCATCTACCCTGCTGAACCTAATGACCATCATTCATATTCATTTGAATTGCCACATGACATTGCTGACCCTGAATCCACTCCCTTTGTTCCTTACTTTGCTAATGAGGATGAATCAAGCAAGGTAGAGTACTGGATAGAATCTGATATAGAGCCCGACGATGACAATTTTATCTTTAACCTCTCTTAATCTATCGGCATGCTTTCTGCGTCCTACCCACCATTCACCAATACTGATGATGGTATTTCCTTAGTCTACCCACAACTAATCGATTGGGATCAACAAGGCCTGCTAGTTATGGACATATTTCAAAATGATGAGGCCATTGCAGAATTCATGGGACTGTGTGAGGGTATACCAAGTGGAGACCACAAGGCTGGATTTTCCATTGACCTAGATTGTGCCACTTACTTTGGGGAGACTGCTCCATCCTCTAGTCACAAAATGAAAAATAAAAATAAAGCAAAAAATGACACGTCTTTAGGTGAAAACCGCAAGGCATCTTCTGATGATAAAGAAGTAAAAATAAAGGATGTGCCTAAGGATGGAGAATTGGACTTTATCCCCATAACTCAAGAAAATTGGCCATGCTAATAGAGGATACTATGGAAGTAAACGTATCTACAGCAGAAGATCCTAAGATGGTTCTCTTCGCAGCATCTTTGGCAGAGGAAGAAAAACCTGAGTTCCACAAATTCTTTTCAGAACGTAAGGTCAACTTTGCATGGTCTTATACTGATATGCCTGGGTTGGATCCAGAACTTGTCTTGCACCATTTTCCATTATTTCTAGATGCCAAGCCAGTGAAACAAAAGCTACAAAATATGCACCCACAGATCGCCTTGTTAGTCAAAGTAGAACTTATGAAATTGTTAGATGTAGGATTCATACGGTCCATAGACTATGCTAAATGGATATCAAATCTTGTACCGGTCACAAAGCCAAATGGTCAAATTCACATCTGCACAGATTTTTAGGACCTGAATAAAGCTTGTCCAAAGGATAACTTTCCCTTGCCAAACATTGATATCATAGTGGACCTTATGGCAGGATATGAGATGTTGTCCCTCATGGACGGTTTTTCTGGTTATAATCAGATTCGTATTGCCCCTGAAGATCAACACAAAATAGCCTTCATATGTCCTTGGGGCACATACTATTGGAACATCATGCCTTTTGGTCTTAAGAATGTAGGTGCCATGTATCAAAGAGCCATGACAACCATATTCCATGACATGATGCACAAGATAATGGAAGATAACGTAGAGGACCTTTTGGAAAAATCTTTGACATGAAAAGACCACTTGAGGGTGTTAGAAAAAAATTTCAAGAGACTGGAAGAATACAAGGTCCGCTTGAATCCAAAGAAATGTTTCTTTGGCATGATTTTGGGGTACATTGTTTCTCATAGAGGCTTTGAAGTCGATCCTGCCAAGGTAAAAGCCATATTAGACATGCCTCCTCCAAAAGGATAAGTGAACTTAGGACATTGCAAGGCAGGTTACAATCTATTCGATGCTTCATAGCACAATTGGCAGACAAGTGTCATCCATTTCAGTATCTTCTGTTCAAAATTATCCCTTTTGTGTGGACAAATAAATGTCAGGAGGCCTTCCAACAAATAAAATATTATCTACTCTCACCACCTGTGTTAATGCCACCAATTGAAGGGAAACCTTTGATTCTGTACATTTCTGTAACCACTTCAGCACTGGGGGCATTACTGGCACAAAATGACCATGAAGAAAAGGAAAGGGCCATATACTACATTAGTAGGACATTGGTCAAATATGAGCTAAATTACACAACCATTGAATGTGCTTTCCTAGCAGTTGTCTTTGCTGCTCAGAAATTAAGACACTACATGTTGAATCAACAGACACACTTAGTGGCAAAGATTGATCCCTTGAAATATCTTTGAAGTCACTCAACATTGATAGGTTGCTTGGAAAAATGGGTAATGATCTTGAGTGAGTATGATATTCAGTATGTTAAAAGAAAATAAATAAAGGGACAAGTGATAGCAGACCAATTGGCAGACACACCTATACAGGGTGATCATCCACTAGTAGCAGACTTTCCAAATGAGTCAATATTTCATATAGAACCTAAGTCACCTTGGAGGCTATATTTTGATGGATCTCATACTAATCATGGCTTAGGGGCAGGAATATTGTTTATCACCCCTCAAGGAGACTCCATCCCTAAGTCCTTCTGCATTACTTTTCCATGTACAAATAATGTGGCAGAATATGAGGCACTTGTCATAGGACTCAGAATGGCCATCAAATGGAAAATTAGAATGCTTCATGTCTATGGAGATTCTCAGTTGGTCATTAACCAAGTCAACGATGACTATGACACTAAGGATGAGAAATTAATGCCTTACAAATGAATGGTTGACAGCTTTCAAACATATTTTCACATGGTGACTTTTGAGCAAGTTCTGAGAACACAAAATAAGGCAGCAAACACAATGGCCATGATTGGCTCTCTCCTAGACATTCCTAGTAATGTGCCTCAATTTGGATTTTTGGTAGAACAACTTTTGGTTCTTGCATATGACATACCAGAATCAGAGATGGTTTGCGAGCTTGTTGGTCCTAATTCTCCATGGTATCAAGACATTTATGACTACCTCAAGTCCCAAACCCTTCCCCCCAACCTGTCCAATAACCAATGAAAATTCTTTATCTGAAAAGCCACCAAATACACCATCCTTAGTGACACCCTTTACCGTCGTAGCTTTGATAACTCCCTTCTTCGATGTCTTGACACTGAAAAAGAATAAACAACCTTAAAAGAGGTACATGAGGGTATATGTGGATCCCATTCAAGTGGTCCTACTTTAGCCAAAAAGATAACGAGACTTGGGTATTACTGGCCAACCATTGAGAAAGATGCACTTGAATTTTTCAGAATGTTTCACCAAATTCAAATACACAGTGACTTGATTCATGCACCAACACAGGAACTTCAGCCAATTACTTCTCCTTGGCCCTTCACACAATGGGGAATCGACCTCATGGGAAAGATCCATCCTACCTCGTCCAATGGTCATAAATTCATCATTACTGCCACTGAGTACTTTACTAAGTGGATTGAAGACATCCCGCTCACTTACATTACTGGAAAACAAGTTTCCAAGTTTATCGTCAACTATATCATTTGTCGATATGGTATTCCACAATCCATCATCACAGATAACAGTCGTCCCTTCAAGAATTAGGATGTTTGTGAAGTTTGTGAATGCTTCCATATCCGACACCATTTCTCCATGCCTTACTACCCACAAGGAAATGGTCAAGCTGAGGCATCTAATAAAATGATCATCAAACTTCTTAAGAAGACTGTCAATGGCGCTGGTCATGACTGGCACATACAACTCGATCCTGCCTTGTGGGCATATCGCACTAGCATCTGTACTGCCACTGGAGCCACTCCATTTGCCCTCGTCTTTCGAGTTGAAGCCATCTTTCCCATAGAGGTCCAAATTTCATCCCTACGAGTCTCTATGAAAGGTCTAATCACTGATGAAGAATATCGACAGTCATGACTGCATGAATTAGAAATGCTAGACGAACACAGACATAATGCCTTGAACCACTTACAGGAATATCAAAATTGTCTTTGTAGAAGCTACAGCAAAAGAGTGATGACTCAAAAAATTGACATTGGTGACCTGGTTCTCATACAAAATCCTAAGAATTAGTCTGACAAAGAAAAACCAGGCAAGTTTGAGCCCAATTGGCTGGGTCCATACATCATCACCGCATCATTTGGTTCTAGTGCATATCATTTGGATACTCTAGATGGTGAACAATTGACAGAGCCAATCAACAGCCTACATTTACGCAAGTTCTATACATAGCATCAGAAATTCTGGCCAACAACCATTAAAAATACAAAAAAAATGAAAAATACAAAAATATCATCACTTGGATGAAAACTTGGAAAATAGCATCCTGGTGACACCAAAAAAATGAAAAAATTGACAAAAATAAAGAGAAATAATTCATCAAATCATGAAAACCTGGCAAACAGGTGCTTTGGATAAGTACCATGGTGAAAATCTGGCAAATAGGTGCCATGTGTAGTCAATCATTGCTTTGACATCTACTGTCACTCTATCTACCTTAGTCCATAATAAACATCCATTTTTTTGATATTCATCACAATGTTTCACCTTGACATCATGACATTTCTTTCCATGGCCGACAGTGGTTGACATCGAAGTCTTATGCACCGCCTATCGTCCATATCGGTCACGTCCTTTCCGTCAGCTTGACTAGGGGCAATATTTTATCATGGGACTGCAGTGTTTATCGCACATGGTCTTGACAAGCATTAAAAGTCCTGAAAAAATCATAAAAATCATAAAAAGTCCTGAAACAAATCCTAAAAATCCTAAAAATCATTAAAAGTCCTGAAAAAAAATCTAAAAATCATAAAAAGTCTTGAAAAAAAGACCTAAAAATTGAAAAAACGTCCTAAAGAAAACACAAAAGCATCCAAATAACATCAAAAATTCCAAAAATAGAGTCAAAGTTAGTCATGTCAGTCATGTTAGTCTTTTTCAACTGTCGAACTATGAGGTTGTTACCTAATTTTTCACCATCAGGCTCAATCAGGCAAGACATCTTTTTGCAGATGTTTATAAGGGCCAAATGGATGTTTCCATTGAGGGTTACTTCATGCATCTGATGAAATTTCACAGGGATTTCAGTTGGGAGGCCTACTCTGTTGGAAGCATGCCTCAATATTCTATGCTCAGCCTCCATTACAGCCAGGTCGGCATGACATCTTCATTGTCTGGCCAATTGGCTGCTTGATACATTCCATTTTGAACAAGTCGTTGTGACCTGGTTTCTATCCTGCCAAACAAAGCTGCAGAGCCTATCGCTGTAACAGAGAGGGTTCGGCATGACCTCTTATCGTGCGGATTTCTCTGGCCAATAGGCCATTCAATCATAAAGCTCAGAGAGACACATGGCGACCAATGGCTTCGGGATAACAAAGCATTCGCCGAGATGTCCCGACAATAAGTAAGAGATCTCCCCGGCAACAATAAGGCTTCGGCATGAGAATGGCAGGGTCCCCCCGATCCATTTTTGAAATGTTTGTGTTTCCTATCGGCAAGACATTTTTGATGTCTCACCGACACCCAGGTGTCTCACCGGCAGTTGGGGCGTTCGCCAAAACAGGATGATATCGCCAAGGGGTCTAGCCGAATGAGTGAGTCATACCAAAATGAAAGGATCGGCATTGGAGGTGCCTTCAGCATGCGGTCTCGGCGACAACAAGGGGTCACACCGACAATGTTTGAAAAGCGGAGGTTTCGGTATCATGTTCGGCTTCGCCGTAAAGTCTTACCGAGGAACAGATGTCTCACTGACAAGTGGCATTGGCAAAGCAAGTAAGCTTCGCTGGGAGGTCTCGATGATAAGAGGAGTCTTGCTGAAGTAAAGCGAAATAAGACCCTCACCAAAGCAAAGTGCCTTCGGTGTGATGTCTTCCCGAACGGTGGGAGTCTCAGCAAATAGAGGAGAGCTCAGGCAAACAGGATGAGCTTGCCATGAGCTCTCAGTGGTGGCTCCATGTTATGCCGATGCTTGCGAGAAGATTTAACTGCATCGGGGAGACATGATTAGTGTCTCACCGATATGCAGTTCAACAGGGGAAGTTTTGACCACCCGAAGAAGCTGTGTGGATTTCACTCAACCAATCAGAGAGATCTGAAGGTAAACCGTGGCAGTCTAAAGAACATCAATAGGATGAAGGGTGACATGTATCTATTGCAGGCTTAGAGCATTCAAGGTGCAGCTGAAGTAGCTCAACTGGACACGATGGATCAAATGAATGCGGCAGTTGCAAAATATCAGAAGGCTTCTACGAGAGTAATTCTTCACCGACACACACAGCAGGGACACACAGGCTTCAGCATTAACTTCATCCAAAAGATCTGAGGGTAGATCTTTCTAAGCTCCAATATTTTTGTAAGCCCTGGGGGGCCGACACAGTCTGTATATAGGGCATTTTTTCCTTTTTGTAGTTAGTTCGAATGATGTATTCAAGGGAGTTAGTGATTTTATTATCAATCCTTTCTCAATTAATGTATGTTTCTGTAACTCAACTAGAATCTTGAATACAGCACAGAGTTTACCTTGGAAGCTTGTGTTCAAGTTTGTATTGATTCTCATTTTTGTATCTTTCTTTCAAACATGCAAGTCTTTAACTGTGTTTTATAATTCTGCACTTATGTCTTAAGGTTGTGAAATTGATCTTTCCTTCCCAAGATATGTATGTAGGCCAAACCTGTTAGAGCTAAAGCATTAAATCTGAAAGAATTTGTTCTGAGTATGTGAAGCAATAGAATTTAAACTTTCAAATGTATGTTCTTCCTATGTTTATTTCTTGATTTCTCATTAATATGGTGTATCACCATAAGTTTAGTTCCATTTTTATGAACTTTCCTTCTCCCTTTCCCTTCGAAGAAGCAGTAGTTTAGGTGGTACCAAAGGAAGCCGACCTTCTCCGGAGGTTCATTTCAACTATAGGTGAACCATAGCCTTGAAATGATCCCATGTTGCTCTAGAAAGCTTAGTTTCATATCTGTGCATAGGATGCATTTCTAGTTGACAACAGAGGTCTCTACGCATTTGCTACGTAGGCAAGGCCATCAGTCGATGTGCCCACAAGGCCCCCTAGGTTCAGTCCCTTAGGGTTCCTTAGCTCAAGTCAAAACATGTCAATTCACCTTCAATATGTCCATCTATCCCTATCAAACTATGAGGTCTCTGAGTGCATGATGTAGGCAAGGCCATCTGTCGATGAGCCCCCAAGGCCACCTAGGTCAGTCCTTTAGGCTTCGTCATTTTGGTCAAATAAGTTAGACATAGTCACACTCAGAAACAAGATAGTCATTTGAACATCAACATTCAAATTGCGAATCAACAGACAACATAGCCCAGTCAGTCATCAAGCCAAACATCTGTCAAATTTCCAACACAATGTCAACCTAGTCACTTTATGGTCCCCTTCAAGATGTGTCCTTGGAATTGGACCCCGTCAAAATGTCATTTTCCTTTTCAGGATATGTCTTTCCTGACGTCAGGCTTCATCACATAGTCATTGGCCTTTTCAGGATGTGTCCTTCCTGACGACAGGCTTCATCACATAGTCATTGGCATTTTTTAGGATGTGTCCTTCTTGACGATAGGCATCATCAAATCGTCAATACTGTTGTTGATGGTGTTTTCTGCACAGCAACAACTCAGACAGAAAATGATATTCTATCTCTCTTGAAAGATAATCTCCAACAATAAATTGTTGAAAATCACCCCAAGGTCTCTCGGGTGTTAGGTCATAACAATGCATAAAACAACTCAGATGAAATGTGGAATTGCTGGTAATCACAATCGGACCTTACTACAAGCAAACTGAACCCTCTCAATTTATCAGATTTAACAATATGATGATCTTGAATCCTAAATCTAACCAAATAATAAAGAAATTGCAAAAGGTAGGGATGCAAGGAAGTAATAAAATATAAACTATTGCAAGGACAAGCAATGAAAATGACAAATATTTGGAATGGACCTATCTCAAATAACCAATTCCTGTTCGACCCACAAAGCAATCTTACAAGAACAGTGCAATCTTCTGAGGAATATAGATTTTCAAATCATAGACTTGCATCTACAACCGAACTTAAGCACATTTGAATATACGGTCCAGGTTGACTTCACCAGCCTACTACAATCAGATAGTTACTGGGAGTATAGACCAGAGATAGCTACAAACACTCCAAATATGAAATCACACACACCATTTATCCAGCTAAATCTACTTATTTCCAAATTTCAAACCCTAGATCTTCAAGCAATGTCAAAGATAGAACAAAAGAACTATGCAAGATGAGATAACACAAAGGATTTCACCAGGAAAACCACAATGTCCTCAATTGTATTAATCACCAAATGCTGCAACAATTCAACTGTTCTGAATATGATATTTGCTTCAAGAAATTCTAAAACTCTAACTATTGCTCCTGCTAATCTCTATTACAGTCTTGCTAATGTCTATATCAATTTTTCTGAACTGACCTCCTACAATGAGGCAAAAATGCCAACTTATACCAAAATTCCCCTCAAAACATGTCGGCCCAGCCAAACATTTTACAAAATAATAAAACCCGCCAAAACAGGTCGGCCAAGGAAACAAACTAAGGCACACATTTAATGCCATCATCCAAGTCGGCCAAGGCACAGTCTCCAAGGAAGTCCGGTCCAATGCATGCCCTATGATAATAGGGAAGCACAAATCTTGAGATAAACATTAACCGTTGCTTCCTTTGTCTTTCCTCCGCGCTGGTGACCCTTGGACCTTCGAGAAAACTCCCTCCAGCTCAGCAATGGGTGGCAATGGAAAAACTTTGAGCCGGCATTTAATCGAATCAATCCCTTCATTGGACCGCTCAATGGTTTTCTTCCAATCCTTTCTGCTGGTCAGGTACCTATCTATCACTGCCAAGTATGTAGCTGCATCATCAAGCATATGGCCAGTGACAACCTCATCAGAATCGGGGCATAAACCTCATGCCACCATTCCTTCAATTGATCTAAACTTAGGTACTTAGGAGCCATCTTATTCCTCCCTGTCATCACTTCAAAAAATGCAATGCAACCATCATAGATTGCAGTAAGGTCGGCATCAATGGTTTTTCTTCATTTCTGTATCTTTTTCAGGCCTCCCTGCCTGATCTGTAATGCCTCGAACCATTCCCATGGTTCATCCAATCTAGCGGAGGGAAGAATTCCATCCCTGCCCAACTGCTCCTTGCCATGCCCAAGAATAATCTTTGTCTTCTGCAGCAGGAGGTCGACATCATTCTTATCCTGAGAAAGGATGCTTTCTATCAGCTCTTTTCCTCGGACTGCATCCCTGCCAACAGATAGGATCTCCTTGATAGCATCATCTCCCTTTGTCCGGACATCCTTCAACCAGTCTGTGGTAGCCTGTGTGGAGGCCTTCATCTTCTCTATGCCAGAAATTGTTTCCTTCGGCAGAAATCCGGGAGTAGAAGAGGAGGACGGATGGAGGGACTGTAGAGGTTTCATGACCTCTTCTAAACTCTTCCTCAGCCTTTCATTCTCTCTTTTCAGTTCTCGCTTTGACCGGGTCTCCTTTTTCAATCTATCCACAATCACAGCACTTGACCCTTCAAATTCTTCAATGTCTTGCTCTAGGGAGGCCGGCCCAAGGTTAATGGTTTGGACACTGTAATCCTGGCCTGTTACCTCATCTCTTGTTTTATCCGCAGCAGGAGTGGCAATGTGAACTACACGGTTGTGCACTTCATCCCTTTCTACCCAGGAAATTACCCTGGCCGCCTTCTTCTTCTTCCCCTTACCGATTTGAGATAACATTGCATCCCAGTCAAGGGGAGTATCTTCCACTATCACTTGTTTCTTCCTTGCTATTTCTTTTTCTAACCAGTCCAAGGCTACGGGGTCTGTCCGGATTCCTTCTGCGTCAGTTTTCCCCGGGTCCTCTGTGGCTTTCTCCCCTTCGTCAGCCGTCACCTGAATCTCCTCCTCGGCTGTGGCCTTGTCATCCTCTTCCTCCTCGGAGTCTTCTCGCTCTGAACAGCCTCCTCAATTCCCAACTCTAGAAACACTGGTGATGGAGTCCGAGCACGCAGGCTTTCCTCCGGTTCTGGTGATCTGCGGCCTTTCTCACTCTCCGGAGAGTCCTCGTATTGCACCAAGGGAGAAGTGCGCCTTTCTTCTGTCTCCACCTCAAGTTTGGCGGCCTCACTAAATAACGCTCCTTCTTTGAAAGGTTCTGCTTCTCCGCTGATTTCTTGCTCATCCGGATTTACCGATTCTGATATACTCTGTGGAGGAGAGACAGGCTTGTCCTGTTCAGTGGCTGGCAATACTGGGGAAGAATCCTTTGGCTGTGCAGCATCCCTTGGGGAAGGAGTTCTGGATCTTCTGGTGTATACTTTGGTCTTCTCGCCCCCAGAGCTTTCCACATCCACAACTGGAGGTTCATCCTCTGAAGTAGTTTGGCCTTTCTTCTTGGCAACCCTTGTAGTTCTGGCCTTCTTGGGCGGTGGAGGAACATCCTCCTCTTCAGCCTTTTCTGCCTCCTCCTCGTCCGAGGACTTGCTGATAGTCAGGATCTTCCACCTGCGTTTACCAATTGGCTTCCTTTTTGTTGCCGGTTCTGTCCCTTTAAGACCTCTCGCTTTAATTTTGAAGGGGGAGGCTTTGGTTGTTTTCCCTTTGGGGTCCTCTTCCCCGGATTCTTCAGAAGTGGACATGGGATTGAGATTCCCCATCAAATTGAAAGTACAAGGCACCTTGGCACTTTCTAACACCCAGACTTCATGCTTAACCCAAGAAAAGGTATACCTCAGCACTGGAGCCATCAAGCCTTCCAACTCTGTCACCTCAGGCTCATTCCAATCAATATCTGCAACTGACCTGTCCTTGATGGGCTCATAAACGTGGTCCTGGACCAGTTTTCCATCATCTTCCAGCTGATCCGGAATCAGCTTCACATTGTACTGTCTAATGACCTCTACAGGCAACCGGGAATACCTCTTCTTCCTAGCATCAAGGTCATCCTTGATGTTGACCCAGTAATCTTCCAAATCCTCTTTGTGCCTGTATTCCCGGGTAGCCCTTTTCTGTGCCCCCCCGGTGATGTCAAAATTCATTCTCTTTGAATGGAAAGAGAATCCATAGGTGGCCAATTCCTCACCTGCAGTGTGGGCTGATTGGATGGAAGGGCACATCTCCCCCATGCCAATCCCAAGGGGAAAGTCACCTCCAAAACCGGTTTTATGTTTCTCCCTCTTTACCACTGCATCGAACTCACAAATTTGTCTCACGACCTCTAGCAGCACAATGTGGTCATTGGGATACCTGGGCAATCTGTAGGGAGCAACGGGGCATCCATCGATCCGGAGATAAGTGAAGGTGGGGAACTGGATGAACCAGGCCCCGTAATTCTTAATCAATCCTTTGGCCCCATCGGACAATCTGATGTGCTCCGCATTCTGAAGGGTCCGGGTAATGTGCATGGTGAAGGCATCATTGGCCCTCCTATAATCTCCGTGTCCGAGGTGCAATTCCGGATAGACTTCATAGATAATATCTTGTCCAATGGTTCCCGCCGGAGTCAGTCCCTTGTAGGGGTAGGAGATGGCCAGTATATACACGATGTAAGAGGACATGGTAAACTTCTTTCCCTCCAAAACATTCCTTAATTGTTTATCTATTTCTGCACTGATTAGACCGGCCCAGTGATAATTCGTTCCTTGGCCTATCTTGGTGATCACATGGACCATCCAATTTTCCAATACCCCGGCGGTTTTAAGTCCGGCCACCCTGCTCAATAGTGTAATAGCATCATAGATATCCGGCCTAAACTTCACCCTGTGCAACTGTTTGGGCAATTTGGAGTGGTGAGACTTGGGCTTCTCAAGCCATGAGTTGATAAGCTGTTGAGCCTTAACTGGCTCATTCTCATAATATGTGCGAGCAGTGTCAATATTTAAGGCACAGACTGAGGGGAGATCCGGCATGCTGAAGGCCCGGGCAATGGAGGCTGGAGTGAAGTTTTCTAGCACTCGTCCCTCAGTGCTAACTACCATTTGTGTGTCAAAAGCGTACTGTCTAGCACACTCCAAAATCAGCTCGTAGCACTGGACTGCTGGAGGGAACCCTATCACATGTACCAAACATGAATTCATCATCCCCTGCCTCAATGCCGACTGGTCTTTCTCAGCTGTTCTTTGTTTGAATTCCTCATAGCGCCAGGCACCAACGTTGGTGTCGGATACATCTGCCCACACGGAGGATATCTTACTCTCTGGAATCTGACTCTTCATGTCTAATCTCAATCTTTCTGTCTCGGAACTGAAGATGCCCCTGCACCACCTTTGGACTTCCCAGCAACAGCTTTGCCTGATTCAGCCTGCACATCCAAGAATTGTCATTAGAATTCAACTATTGAGTTCATGTCAATCCAAAAGGTTAGCACACATCATATAAATCCATTAGAATCAACTGCTAATTGCCAATCTTTCGAGATCCGGAGAAATCAAATAATCCGGGAAAATACATTTGGGGCGGAATTTTGGAGAAATCCGACCCAGACGGACTCCTGCTGCCAAAGCACTATTAGCCATATAAATCATTAATACGCTCGGAAAATCGAAGGATAACCATTAATTTTACTCATTGGCAATCAAGAAATAGGTATAAACAATCATTCCATCAATCCTATCATCGAAATATACAAAAGAACGCAATCAGACAGGAAATCTGGAAAAATCCGGATGGGACGGACTTTCGCGGACAGCGTAAAATGCACCAGAAATTAACCCTATCCGCGGAATAAAAGGAAACTGGGAAAATCCGGGAGACCGGAAATTCCGCGACAGCCTCGGAAACCCGAAAAATGGCAAATCGTGCACCAAAACTGGAGCGACCACAAGATCTCCAATACCTAAGCTCGAATGAACCCAAAACCGACGACAATCACCAGACTCGAATATGCAAAGGGTTCCAATTCTCAGAAGCACTCAAAGGAAGGATCTCATACTAAAACGATGATGCCCTAAATCGAACAACCACATATCCGCCATTAAAACCAGAGCAAGCTTTTAGGGTTAAAATATCAGTTCGGGATTTACCTAAAAGCCCTCTAATCCTCACAGGACGGGGAAGCCAACACGAAACGGGGAGAAAGTCATTCAAACACAAGATCAAATCATCGCGTTAACCGAAACACCAAGGAAACCCTAAATTCGCATGGTAACACATCTCGCACCCAAAACAAACAAGCAACACGACCCAGAATTCCGTCTAAAGTGTAAATATGCAGTTAAACGGACAAACGGAACTCATAGGGCACGAGGGATGGGCTTCAATAATAAAATGGGTCAACCCGACTGAATAAATATGAAACCCCAAAACCAAAACAAGGGCCGACCCCAAATTCAACAATGCCTAGTACAAGAAAACCTCAAATCACCATGCAAGCAAACGGAAGGGCAACGAATACATACCATGAATCAAGACGGGCAGAAATCGAGCTTAGAAAATCAATCCACGCGACAACACGTCCAAGCAACAAGATACCAGCAGCAACACTCAAGCAATCCTTGCGCAAACAACCAAGATCAATTCGCAAAGCTCAAATGAAAATCACAATCGCCAGAGCAGATCCAGGAAGCAATTGAAGTTGGAATGAATCAGCAAATGCCCTAAGGTCGTCCTTATACCCGACTGAGCCAAGGTACCTCAGCCATTAATGCGCGAAAAGGCGTTTCTGACAAGCCTGGAAACATGAGCCCCACGCAGAATTTCAGAAAACCCCAGAATGCGCGGAAACACGGATTCCGCGGAAATGCAGAAACTGGGGAAATCAGGAAGATCGGGACTTTGACGGAATCCGGGAAAATCTGATAGGACCGGAAAATCCCGAAGTTAGGCAAAAAACCCGGAATCGGAGAATCCTGCCAGAAACGGACAAGGAACCATAGCCGAAAAAATCCGCCAAAGGCGGAAAATCCCTGATCTAGGTGAAAACCCGGACTTGGCCAAAAACTCAATTTCAATCAACTCCAACCCCAAGGCAAGGGTAAAGCCAGCAAGACCAACATGTCAAGACCCTAAAATGATAAATCCAATAAAATCAAAGGTCAAAGACACCAAAAAGAGGGTCCCCCACTCCAAGTGGGGCGTGTGTGTGAAAACTGCACAACAACTGTTAGACTATCAAATCGTCAAACTGTCAAACAGTCACGCAATCAACCTTCGACACACAAATCTTGGCAAACATATTGAATGGTTGTTGATTTTGCTAGTCTATTTTGTTTTATCTTTTTATTGTTTTATCTCTTGGTCATATTACTAGCTACCTCGAGGATGTCCCATGAAGGATTTAGAGGTGCAATGATGTCTCATGGCCTAATTTTTCTTGATTGTTGTCTTTGGTGTGTCTTGACAAAAAGACTGGGGCAACTTGGCCTTTAGTATGAATTAGGACATTCCTTGTCTGTGGTTATTTTTTTTTCACAAGTGGACAACCTTGCACACCTTGGTCTATGTCATATCATGGTGTTTGTTGTCCATTTGTCACATTTTACCACCCAATGATGATTATGCAATGCCTATGATGTTATTTGGAAAAATATTGAAGTATTCCTTTTTCATCCTCACATCCATGATTTCCACGCTAACCTTTCTTCTATTCCTTCATCCTCTAGTCCTCTCATTCATTTCGAGAGGACACTCACATTCTTTCAACCTGCCTGTCCTCTCAAGGGGGCATACCACTACCTCCTCGTCATCCTTCCTCTCCTCACTTTCAAACTAGGGCATATTTTTGACTTGTTCTTTGACACAATGCAATAAACTGCATCATGTCAAAGAGGGGAAAAATGTAGACACATAAAAATGGCCTCAACTTGTAAACCACATTTTTCTATGATGACCACGCTTCTCCCTCACATAATTCAATTATCTAATCATGTCCATTCCTCCATGATTATTTAAATAAATAAATTACGTTTATTTATTTAAATGTGTCACTGATTTCCGATATTGGCATGGTGTGATGGTTTATAGGTGGCATTGTTGTTCTTGCCACCAAGGTTCAAACACCGTTGGGGTGGTATTGTTGAATGGTTGTATCTGGTTCATAGCTCCAGTCAAAAGTGTTTTCCCCTTGAATAAAATGTGTCACTGATCAATCCTTATTTCCTCCATAACATTATCATTTATCAAATAAACTCATTTATTTATCCCACATTCCATCCCACCAAATAAATAATTAAAATAATTATAAATATTGTCTTTTGTCGCATTCCCATTTATGAATTAAACCATTATTTAATTCATAAGTCAACATTCCTCCATAAATTAAATAATTTATATTATTCCAACTACCTATTTTTCTCCACCATTGATTTGATTATCTTCAATTAAATCTCAACCCTTCATTTCAAGGATTGCCCTAACTTTGACCTAATATTTCCCTAACCTTAATCCTCCTTATGACATTGATTATTGGCCTTTGATCTTAGGGCTTCACCAACTTTTAATCTTGGCCATCCATTCTCAATTTGGAATTCTTTAAAAGGCCCTCTTTCAAGTCATTTTGAACACACACACAAGAGTTAGACACAACATGCTTGAGAGATTTTGAGTACTTGAGCATACATATTACTTCAATATTTTGCTTGTCTTTGGCATAGGTTATAGTTGCACTTCAATTCTGTGGGAAATTATACAAGTTTTCAGCAAGATGGAGAAGGCTAATGGAGGTCAACCAATGGAAGCTTGAGGACTAGGTGATGTTGTTTCACTACTCTTATACTTCTTGTTTTCATTGTGCTCTATTGTTGATTAGAGATTTACTTTTATGCTACTTGCAATAATTTAGAAAATATTTTCTCTAATTACAGTTACATTAAAAGAGATGATGAAAATCTTGGAAAGTTTGATGCTAGATGTGATGAAGGAATTTTTCTTGGGTACTCTACTACTAGAAAATCATATAGATGCTTCAATAAAAGATTGAGGAAGATTGTTGAGAGTGCTAATGTGAAAGTTGATGAGGACATGCACATACCTATTAAGATAAGTGAAGTTGAACCTGATGATACTATCTGTGGAAAATTACCAAAAGAGAATAAGGAGAAGGAATAAGAAGAAGAAGAAGAACAGGTTGAAGAAGAAGAAGAAATCCTAGAACCTGCCATTAAAACTCCTAAGTGTGTGTAGAAGAATCATCTAAAGGACTAGATAATTGGAGATAAGAGTGAAGGTGTGAAGACAAAAAGTAAAGTAGCAGCTGAGGTAAATCTATGTTTACTCTCTAAAATATAACCTAAATCTGTGAGTGAAGCATGTGAAGATGATAATTGGGTTAGAGCTATGAAAGAAGAGTTGCAGCAAATAGAAAAGAATTAGACATGGGAATTGGTTCCTAGACCTATGAATAAGAATGTAATTGGTTCAAAATTGTTGTTCCAGAATAAGTTGAATGAAAATGGTGAAGTTATAAGAAATAAAGAAAGACTTGTATGCAAGGGATACTCACAAGTGGAAGGCATGGATTTTCAAGAAACATTTTCCCCTGTGGCTAGAATGGAAGCTATTATGATGTTTTTGGCATTCTTTGCCCACAAGGATTTCCAAGCATATCAGATGGATGTCAAGTCAACATTTCTGAATGGTGAATTGAAGGAAGAAGTATGCATGGAACAATTTGAAGGATCTCAGTTATCTGACAAACCGGATATGGTTTGTAAGCTGAAGAAGGAATTGTATGGACTGAAGCAAGCTCCCAGAGCTTGGTATGCAAGATTGGATAGACACCTAACAAAGCAAGGTTCCAACAAAGGCTCTGCTGACAGTAATCTTTACTTCAAAATGCAAGGTAACAAAATGTTGATAGTAGTAGTATATGTTGATGATATCATCTTTGGTGGAAATGAAAGCATGCGTAAAATATTTGCAAAATAAATACAAAAATAATTTGAAATGTCCATGATTGGTGAGTTGATGATATCATTTCCTTAGAGAAAAAGTGTTGGAGAATGAAGTTGGGTTGGAGTATGTGACAACAAAGGAACAAATTGCAAATATATTTACTAAGGTTCTTCTGAAGGATAATTTTGAGTATCTTAGGGAGAGGTTGGAGGTAATTGGCCCTCTGAACTAGGTGCACATGAGGGTGCATCAGTCTAATGAATTCACAAATTCTTCATTTATCTAGACTAATGAATGGGTCTACTCCGCAGGGGGAGTAGAAAAGTATTTCATTGTTACAGTATGAGTTGAATGGGTGTACTCCTAAGGGGGAGTAATTAGAGTTTTTTGATCTTTTCCATTGATGTCAAAGGGGGAGAGAAATTCATGTGAAAAATAGTAAGAAAATGAAGAAAAGGTGGTCTCCCAGAATATTGTGCAAGTTGTTGTCTTTGATGGTTTTTTACGTCATGTGCTACTATCAATGAAAAAGGGGGAGATTGTTGCAATTATGAGAAAGTTTGGTGGTGTTGTCATTAATGTTGTCATTGATGTCAACACAGTTTAGTATGTTGCAGATTATGCATGTATAGTTGAGATGTTGTTGAGATGTTGTGAGTACATGGAGCTATCTTTATGATGTTGCAGATGTGCTGAAATGATGGGTTTCCAAGTGCTTTTGAGAAAAATTAATAAAGAGTGAAGTCATAGTTATGTATGTATTTAGAATGTGCTTTGATATGTGCTCTGTGTTTCTCCTGTGTTGATCATATTCTTGTGCGGATCTGAAGATTTTTTGTTGATAATTTGATGGTGATATATATTGATCTATAGCTTTTGGTTTGATGGAATGTGAAAGTTTTGTTCACTGGTGTGTGAACAATTCTGGCAGAGTTGGTTTTATGTGAACTAGGAGAATTTTTTTTTCTCCATAGTCCTCCACTGTTCTGTTTCAATTCTTACAGATTTGGAACGTGTCTTATAATGGTGTTCTCTGGGTTCTGGTAAAGATGCTTTTGTTTTGGTGATCTGGAAGTTGAGTTTCAAAGTTGTTGTATGTGCTTGCACAGTCTGAATGGACTGATGGAAGGAGTTTGATGTTTGAAGGTCGTTGCACTTGTTGTAGATGTATCTAAAGGAATATGAGATGTGTTATCTTGCATAATAAAGCTTGTTTCGTTATCCACATGTTATCTTCTTTTTGGAAAACATGTACATCAATATTCATTTATGTTTTCATTAGGTTTGGCCGACCTGGCGTTTACATTTCATTTGAAGAATAAAATTTAATTAAGGAAGCATGTGGTTGATTCGAGACATTATTTTTGGTCTTGGTTAAGTGTTTTATTGGTCCACTCTCATTCCTTTCCACTGTGGGAATGTTGAGTTGCCGACCCAATTTGAATTTATGAAATGAAGCTTGTGTGGCCGACCTTGGAGAAAATTTCTAAGGTTGAAGATGGTATATATACAAGTCAAATTGCGAAGGATTGAATGATGCAAAGTAATGAAGTAAGCCACAAATAAAATAACAGAAGTGTGCAAAAGTGAGTTGAGGCAACAATACTTCATTGTGTTAGATTCCTGAAGGTAGTGAGCTGAAGGTTTGTGTAATCTTCTATTCAATGCTACAAATGTGTGTAAATTATTGTGGTGGATATTTTGTTTTCTTTTGTATCCGTAGGCAGTGAGCCTCCTTGTTGGACAGTGAGTCCTTTCTGTAGACAGTGAGCCTTTGTATTTAGATAGTGAGTCCTCTTCTGGGCAGTGAGCCTTTGTATTTGGTTTTGCTATCTCTTTATATTGTGAGTTAATCCTCACCGTGGTTTTTCCCTCATTGGGTTTTCCACATAAAATATGGTGTTTAGTGTGTTGATTTTACTTTCTGTCATCTGCATTTCATGTTCATACTTAATAACATAATAGTGTGGTTGTGAAATGGATAAGTGTTGAAGTTTTGATTTTAATTTTGGTGACAACTGATTCACCCCCCCTCTTAGTTTTCCTGCGCCTTTTAACAAAAAGTTCATGCAAAGGTGGTACAATGTGAAAAATTTGCATGTGCACTTCCCAACAACATCAAAAGCTCTTTTTTGTCAAAACACACGCATAAATAGGAGAATAATAGAACATGTGGGCTTGGATCATGGGTGTAATAAATTTTTTACCATTTTTAAAGCAAGCCAAAATGCACTCGCATTATAATGCTAGCGTGTTTTGTCTTACTATACAAAACGGCTATATCTCAACTTCAAAATGTGCTCGCATTATGAAAATTTTGATTTTCCAAAGGTTTCCTCTCTCTCCTTATCCATCCATCCCTCGGCCATCTCAGCTCTCACTTAACCCTAAACTCTCAACCCTAGACACTATGCCTTAAACCCTAATCCTTCAACCCTATACCCTTAAACCCTTAATACCTCAACCCTTAAACCCTAAACCCTAATCTCTCTCCCACTCCCTCTCTCTCCTTCCCACCCCCTCTCTCTCTCAAGTCTCTCACTCTCACACCGTACCTAGATAACTCTCTCTCTCTCTCCCTCCCACCCTACCTATATAAGTCCCTCTCACTCCAACGCCCTCTCTCCCACTCCCTCTCTCTCAGGTCACTCCATCCCATCCCCCTCTCTCTCACACACACACTCTCTCTCCCACTCCCTCTCTCTCACACTCCCTCTCTCCCTATCTCTAAAGTCTCTCCTATGACACCCTACCTAGATAACTCTCTCTCTCTCTCCCTTGCACCCTACCTCCCACCCCACCTAAACAACTCTCTTAAAATTCTCCCTCCCTCTAAAAACATAGATACATACATACATATAAGCAGACATACATACATACAAGCATACATACATACATACATACATACATACATACATACATATATACATAAATAAATACATACATACATACAATGATACATAAATACATACATATAGGCATATATACATACAAACATACATACATACATACAAGCATGCATACATACATACATCCATACATGTCATACAAGAATGCATACATACATACAAATATATATACATACATTTAATAGACTAGCATTAAACACAAAGCAATACATAACACGAGCATGTTATAACGTGCTCAGGTTATGTCTTGCTTAACACAAATACAAAAAATATGTCAAAACCATGAAATAATGTAAGTGTGTTATAACACACTCACATTATTTATTGCTTTGGGAATCCCCAAGCCTTAGGCTTGGTATTTGCTTTGGATTACCCACCCAAAGGCTTGGACTATCTTCCCAATGTCTAAAGACATGTTTTTGCATATTCTACAAGATTTCACATAATCATGTTCATGCTAACTGACAGGTTTGCATGTGTTTCAAGGTCAAACAAATCAAACACCTAGGTATTATTAGGCTCTCTCTTAGATATTTAATGATGTAATTTTTTTGACATTTTGATAATGTTAAGCCTTTCATCTTTATTTTTTATTTTTTATATCGATTTTTTGGCAAAAACCATTGTTTGGTATTTTTTTCGTTATAAATTAACCGCTCATTGAAATTTCAAATAAATTACATTTTTAGAAACTAGACTCCATTCTACACATATTAGAAAAAAAAAATTAGTTTTCAAAGTTTATAGATGTAGCACAACCAAAATTCTATTTTTCAGGATGTGTCCACTTTGAAAATTAGTAAAAAATTAAATATTCATTAAAAATTTATCAAAAAAATCAAGCATAAACTGCATGCTATTAGCTAATTTCTCACCAAAGTGATTTTAAAAATACTAAAAAAATTTAACCTTTTGAGGGAGCCACAAAAGTCACTATGTTATGTTTTTTTGACAAAAACAACACCAATTTTCGTGGCTCCCTCTTTTGAACCCCTTAATCTCTACCATTTAAAAAAAAAAGTAGTTTAGAAAGTAGACTTGGAGCACTACGATCCTTGTTTTTGTTGCATCTAAAAATTTTTAGTGTAACTATCCTCAATTTCATATCCAAGGTCAGTATTTCCTTATTTCAGAAAGAAAAAAAAGTGACCACTTCAAACCCCTATTTGGCCCACCATCTTTTTGCACTTACCCAAATATAGGGAGAGGAGGGAGATAAATAGAGAGGAGAGAGAGAAGTAGAGAGATAGAAACAGGGAGTTATATGGAGAGAGGGAGAGATATCTAGAGATAGATATTTGGGAAAGATAGAGGGGGGAGAGAAAGGGAGAGACTGTAGACACTGAAAAATGTCCTAAATGATATCATACACTCAAAACAAGTTTGCTAACATCATTTCCTCTTTAAACCCATCCTCTTTTCACTTAATTAATTAAATTAACCTAGCTAATTTAATTAATGACATCATTTTCATCTATTAACCTAATTCATCAATTCAGGTTAATTCACTCCCCTTCACAATAACATTTCATCTCATTAAATTAAACAAATCAAACTATTTAATTTAATTCCCTAAGTCTTCTAATTTAATTAAATAACCCTAAGTTATTTAATTAAATATCCTTTCATCTCTCCCCCATTCATTAAATCATTTAATTTAATGAACATCACTTTCATTCCTCGAAATCCCCTTATTGCATGATTAAACCTTGTTTAATTAGCAATTAAACTAATTTTCCTCTAAAAGGGGAATATTCCTTATCCCTTTTTGCACAATTAAGAATTTATTTTAATTTGCAAAATGCCTTTTATCCTCACCCAAATGAATATTCCAAGGAATATTCTTATTCCTCCATCATTTGAAAAAGGGATATTTTCACTTAGCTTCTAATGCAAGTTTTAACCTTTAACCTTTTGAACAAGTCACCTTTGACCTATGTGAGCAAGTCAAAAGTGTGTTTGTTGGAAGCAAATGTGAGCCCTTGATTAAATCCCTTCATGCATTCTCATACATTGATTAGAATCCATGATCCATGTATCTTCTTCCTTTCATCTTGGACCATTGATTATTCTTTTCGATCTCAACCCTCCATTTCTCATTTGTTCTCCTATAAATAAAGCACTATTTGGAGACAAATGGATCGATCTTTCAATTACAAACTTATGTTTTTGAATTCACTTGCATCCACACTCACAATTTACTCACTTTTAGTTTATTTTAGTTTATTTCTAATTGCATAATAGCTTAAGACATCCATTAATGGCTTCCATGCATCCATCTTAGTTTATTTATAAATTAATGTTTCCATCTTTTAGCTTAGAATTAGCTTAGATTAGCTTAGCAATTGCATAATTAGTTCATTTTTAGCATAAAATCATGTTAACTTAGCTTGCATCATGTTTAATTTAGCATAAATTAGTTTTTCATCCATTTATCACAATGGTTTCATTAATTCTCTTCCATAGAATCAATTGAAACAGGATCACTAATCACGAGATTGGGAAAGGGTCATTGTTCCACATCAACAAGGCACCAATTCCAAAACAGGATAAGTTTCAAATGGGTTAGAGTAGGAATTTAACTATTTTCATAGTTTTTAGTTTTTAGTTTCAATAAATGCTTAGTTTAACATTGAATTTGAATGATTTGTTTAGAAGATTGAGGTCTAGTGGATAAATTGTTCTTCGATTCATCATGGATCAAGCGTAATTGACCCACCCTGACAATCCTCATCTCAAAGAGACGTAGGTAGAGAGAGATATGTATAGGGATAGAAAGAGGGGGATAAGTCTATCTATCTATCTATCTATATAAATATGGAAAGACACAAGGGAAGAGAAAGGAAGAGATAGGTAGAGAGTGAGATAGGAGAGAGAGAGAGAGAGTAAGGGAAAGGGGGAGAGAGAGAGGAGAGGGGAGAGAGGGAGAGATTTCTAGAAAGATAGAGAGAGGGGGGGAGACAAAGAGGAAGGTGGAGAGATATAGAGAGCTGGAGATAGAGATATAGAGGGTGGAGAAAGGGATAAAATAGTTAGAGATAAATGAAAGGGGGGAGAGGCCTATACAAAGAGAGGGGGGGAGAGAGAGAGGGGGGGGAGATAGAGAGATAGAGATAGGGAGGTATAAATAGGGATTGTATGGAGATAAAGATAGATAGAGGGATATATATATATATATATATATATATATATATATATATATATATATAAATAGAAGAGATAGGGAGGTATAAATAGGGATTGTATGGAGATAGAGATAGAGATAGAGGGATATATATATAAATAAAGAGATTAATTTAACCACGGTAGGAGGGTCCTCAAAGAGAACAATCTGGACCGTGCAACAAGAGTAACACAACAAAAGAAACACAAAATATGGAGGAAAATGCAGATGGAAACATTCTCATTAACAGAAATATCAGTTACATTCGGCTGGCAGCATCCAAACTTATAGATTCGACTCATAGGCCAGACAAAATATACAACATTCTAATATGCTCCTATGCGAGCAAAAATATTACATATCAAAACCCTATTCTTCTTCTGGATCGAATTCTACTTGATTACTGCCTTCTAATGATTGATTACAAGCTTTATATCATATCCACAATTCCGAAAACATTCGCGTCGGCCAAAGATCATTACATTAACCAAGGAAAGAAAATGTAATGTGCACATGAATAGTTCGGCCTCAAATTTGAATTTCTCTTCAACAGGTGTGTAAGATGAAGTGTGGACCTATATTGAAGGTCAAGGACACTCCATGGAACAATTAAAACTACACCATTAAGATCTGCAAGTGATGGGGATGGTTTGCAATGATCGAACAGGTCGAGAAGTTTGAAATTATTCTAGTGTCGGTTCAAGAAACTACCAAGAGATTCTAGAAGTGATAACTTGCTGGAAAAAGATCCCAATCATGCTCAAATCTTGGACAAGGAAAATGAACATGTAGACGATGTAATCCAAGATCCACAAGGTCTGGTGAGCAAAGATGACGAATCCACCTGATAGCTCTCAAAAACGTAGACTAAATGCCTCAAGAGGTTGCCAATCTCCTGATATGTTTTAGGGTAATAGACAAGGTCAAATGGCTTAGACCTTCTACTCTTCAGGTGCTGCTAGATCTAGGCAGGTGTACCTATATGAGTGAGGCATACTTAACTTGTGCTAATCCTTTTGAAGTGTTTTTCCCACAATGGTAGATGGGAGTGGACAAATAAGACTTGATTTGGTATAAACTATATAGCAATATTCAAAACTAAAACCTAATATGTTCAGTTAACAAATGTAAAAAATAAATGAAACTAAATGGTGAAAACTGTAGAGACTAGTGCCTTATTGGGTATGCAGAGTCAAATGAAATATAAATGAGCAACTTCTTTCTAGAAAACATTCAAATTGTTTGGAATATGTTTTAGTTTATAACTTGTATAAAAATGCAAGACTGTGACTACCAAGTTCTTCTTAATGATCCAAATGAATTTCCCTAATTACTATGATCAATTAAAAGGATTTAATCTTCTCTTGAAAGAACCGATCAATCAACCACACAGATACAACAAATGTGCACTGATAAAATGAATATAAACTTGTTATATCAATTTAAATAACCAGAAAGCATCAATCTTGGAGACAACTTTAGTAATACTTTTAATGAACACAATAGACAATTGACACCAGAAATATGCTGCCACATCAACTGATTCTCATTAATATCTCCATATTTTAATCATGCATCGTAGTCTCATATCTGTGAAAATTTTTATTCTACAATAGCTTTTCCTATCCTATCTTCTATATTCTATCTATATCTATTTCGCTATCAAAACAGATATTTATACATTAAAAACTCGAAAGGACGCGTCCTTTCAGAAATTTCATATGATTAAACAACAAAAAATTAGAAGATAATTAGGCTCTGTTAAGCCATAAATGAACTTTAGATAAGTGATCCAAATAATCCTGGTGCTCATACGTATCCGCATCTCCAACCGCGTTCTGGATTGTGATCTCCATCTTTATCATCTTCTCATTCTGCTCACTCACTTCCTCCAGCGTTGTATCCTTTGCAGTGGCTATCTTCAGGATTTCATTTAATATTGACTCATTTTCACCTTTCCATCTAGTCATTTCTTTAAGTTCCCCTTTATCATCAGAGAATTTAATCAATGTTTTCTTGGTGGCATTTATCAATCCCTATTCATCTCCTTGCAATTCTTCGTAGAAGTTTCGATGTTTATTTATAATATGATTTACAGCTTCAATTGTTGAACTGTTAGAAACATCTCTATGGTTTGTTTCTTGAAACTTCTCCATAATCCATCCATCCATCCTTTTATGTTCTTTTAATGCAGCAAGCGTATGTGAATATTTACCCCAGAGTTTATTTAACCAAGATGTTAAACTGGCCTTCCTTTTCTTGATTATTGCTACAATTGCATCATGTTTTCCTTGGGAGTAAGCACTTGATCCTTCCCAATGATCTTTTGACTGAGAGCTTTCACCTTGAGTAAGCATCTTGGTTGACTTCATTGTAATACCTACCAAATATTTTAGGTGGTCATTTTCTCTCAACATCCTTTCGTTATTTTTTTTGTACATTTCTCTTTCTTTAATCAACATCTGAATTTGAGCATTGTTTAGTTTTGCAATGTTAATTCCAATTTCTGCTATAGTCACAAGATCAACCTCTCCAACCTTTAAATTTGGGCATTGTTTAGTTTTGCAATGTTAATTCCAATTTCTGCTGTAGTCACAAGATCAGCCTCTCCAACCTTTAAATTCATGACATGCCCGAATGCCTTTTCAATGTCAATAACTATTGATTTCCTATGGGGTGGATATAAGGCCCAAATCATCAATGATCCTTCATTTGTATTGTATTTAGATCCTGCATACACTTATGTTACCTTTTCTTGGCTAAGCTTGTGTGTAGCATTACTGTCTTTTAAGAAATAATCAAAAATTAGTGTAGAATTGAGATCAAGCCCAGGAAAGATCATGACACCAGCTTTTTCCAACATTTTCCTCCCCTTTTCAGGGGTCATACCTGTCATTTCCTTGTCCACACATCTCCTCAAATCACTCAAAAAAAATTCTTCATTACCTGCAGTAATGTCATCAACCTTTCCCCTTATCTCTTTTACCTTTTGTTTATACAAAAAATCCTTAAACTTTGGAGAGTTTATGAATTCATCATCTGAAACAAATGATCTTTATTCTATATTCCTTACATCTACCTCCATAGTTTCTTCAGCACTCAATTCTCTAGTAGGACAAGTATACTGCTGAGTTCTTAATCTGGTCATTTTACCCAGTTGGCTTTGTGGCACATTGTCTTCAAGTGTCTCCTCCCCAGAAGACAACTGCTCTGCACCCTGCAACCCTTGATTATATCTTTTGACCACAATTTCCACTTCTTCTTCTTCTAGATTCTGAATCATATCATCAAAGTGATAGGGCACATGTTGATACCCTCCAAAATTTATCCTTATTCTAGCAGAATTAATGTACCCCTCTGGGTCAAAATACTTTCTGGGTGGTCCTCTTTTCATGTTGTACTGTAGTAGTTTGTCAAGGATCAAATTATATCCTTCCTTGGCCAACACAGTGAAATCACCAAAGCATAATGTACTAGGAATGAAAGACTGCTTACCAAAGGAACTAAGAGTCATAACACTAGAATAATCCATCTATCTGATAATCTCCAAATATGCAATTCTGTTTGGAACTGTTTTTGGAAAAATGAAAGGGGCATCTTTGAACCCATAAACTCTAATCATAGTGGCTCCCTCCAAGCACTACCAATCTCCCCAATTATGGTCAATTGTCCCATTGAAATCCTTTGGCCGAAGAAATCTCTTTATCTCTTCAGATAAAGAATAATCACAAGGATGAACAAAACTAGAATTGGAAAACCTACTGTCCCAGACAACATTCCACAATTGAACAGGTAATGTTGCACCTTCTTTGTTGAATTGAAAGATTCTCATTTCCTGGGGCCACAATCCCAACTCCTGTCCAAAATATAACACTATATGCATCAACAATCAAGAATGCCTAAGATGAAAGATAGATGTTCCACCTTTTATTTCCATCAATCCCGAATCAAGCCCCTTAAAAATGTACGAGGCATAGTCAAATGTCCTAGAATTGTGGTATTGGATATCTACTGAAATTAGCATTGGCACAGTTGACATATACTCTGGGACATCCACTCCCAATACCTGGCCTACTGAGAAGTAAGTGTATTTCATATAAGCTTCAAATAGTTCCACATGATAAGGAGGTCCATCACTATCTTGTAAAGGAACTAGTTTTCCGCCCTGTTTAATCTTGTGAATTGGCAGCCTCCAACCCTTATAAATCGTGCCCATTCTCGAGAACTCCTTCTCCAACTCTTCACATATGATCTCTTCATTGCAAAACCCTTCCAAATTAAAAACCTCCCCTATTGCCTCTTTTGAAAAATGTATTTGTGGTTTTCCGGATGGGTCACATATAGCTTTGTGTTTCAGGTCATAATAATTAGCTAACAATTTTACCAATTCTGCATTTACAAATACATTAGGGCACACCAGTTTTCCCAAATTAAGCTTCCATGGATTGCATACTAGTTCAAAATGATTTCTCCGATGATAATGAAAATTGAACGATTCATATCCCCTTATTGGAGTCCAAACATCTCCTATTAATTTACATTTATCATCCAGTTTATCTATTTCTACCCTAAGCTGAGCAGATCATCTAGCTCTAGGCCCAGAGCTAGGTAACTGGTCAATGAGGTCTTGATTTAGTCTTCATTCTATGCCCTCATGTTCAATTTCAATTTTTTGTTTCTTTCCCTTAGGTTGATTGCTTTCACCATGTTTTCTACTTTTTAATTTTCCTGAGCTAGGGGATTCCATTCTTCAAAGTTACAGAAGTTAAAATTTGAGAAGCTAAGGTGCAATCACTTACTGTATTCTGCTCGAGATCTTCAGACTGGAAGGATGCCCTGGTTCTTCATTCACCTTACTGACTCTTCTACTATCAATTCAACACTAATGCTTTCACTCGAATTCCGGTTGTTATGTTTCATCACGCCATTAATGTGTCAGCTAAAGTACGAATGAAGTCTTTTTTGAAACTCACACTGTCACATCAAATGTATTGTGGGTGAGACATTTTCAAATCTAGGGTGATATCCTTTTGCAATGTTCATTAAACCTTTCATCGGAACATCCTGTAGTTTCTTCGATACCCTGAAGGCTTACCAATAGCTGTCCTTTATTTTTATCCCTGTGACATTTTAAGTCAAGGAAACTTTCCATAGATTATATTATGTCTTAGCGATATATACCCCTTGATACTTTCTGGTCACCGAGACACAATCACTTTATCACCGATAAAACACATTCAACGAGACATATGAGTCAGCAAGACTATAAAACTTCATCTTGATAGCCATTGATAGAGTCCCCTAACACTTTGTCGGCAAGACCCGATGCATTCGGTATGACTTCACTCTGATGATATTTAGTTTGGCCGATACGTGTCCTTGTGCACCGGTCGGTAAGACATATATGAGTTCACTATGACTTATTATGATTATAACTCTCATGCTGATATGATTTTTCTGTTGCCGAGACAATGAATTATGTCCTGCCGATATGTGCTTGTAAATGAATTCCGATCGCTGTGACATCTTTGAACTCTTTTCGATAGACTACACAAATATACATTAGTAAAAAATGCATTATGGATCGGGGAGACCCTGACCTTCTCTCCCCGATACAAATTATACTGTGAAATATTCAGGGCTAGATAGATTTATGTGGGACCACATGACACAGTATGAGCAAAAATATTATGGGAAGAGGTTTTTTGTGTTTATGGTGAGGATTATTTTGGAAATTCATGAATATAATCAGCTGTAAAATTTTCAAAAATTTATAGTTCTAACACCACCAACATGAACTGAGCAAGAACAAAACACTAATAGAAAACTTGAAAGAAAATATTTTTTTGGTCGATGCAAGATTGTCGAGAACCAAGGATGCTCCTACATCAGAGAGGGAGGGATAGAAATAGAGAGAGGAGAGAGGATTATAGAGATATACAAAGAGGGAGTTATAGGGAGAGATAGTTATAGAAAGAGGGAGATATATCTAGAGATAGATATAACTTGGGAAAGATAGAGGGGGAGAGAAAGGTAAATTCATTACTTCTTTAATATTTCAGGTATTTTGAGATGATTTTTACAAAAAAATAATGGAAAAAGGACTTCATATGCAAAATTTGTGATATTTGAAGTTTCAAAAATGAAGGATGAGTTTAAAATTATAATTATTAATTTTTGGTGCTAAATATATAAAAACTACATAGTAAATTGTGTATAGACCTGAATCATCTTTCCAACACATGTAAAAAATCAAAATTTTGATAAATAATGCAAAATTTATGCCAAATTTTATTGAAGTGTATTTTTTGGGATTTTTCAAAAAGAATATCCATTTTCAAAAACATAAAATTAATAAAAAACCTCTAGGAAATATATATTCATTACTAATGGATATCCATTTTGGTTTAGTATTACATACCCAAATTAATCTTTTATCCAAGCCATACAAAAAGTCAAATATCCATTTCACAATTTTGGCTAAGTAAAAACATGTTTTTCTCTATTTCCATTGTTTGGCCTATGATGATCCTACACTCACCCACACACTAAACAAGATCATTGCGGCTTTCAACTACCTCCTAATCCTATTTTTAGAGATTATATTTTAAGAGCCAAGATTTCCTCAAGATTTTCTATTTTACTCCCTTAGTTTTTCTTCCACCCTATAGTCCTCTTCCTTAGTCCATCCTATGCTTCAATGCTCTTTAATTTCATGGTCCTATCTTGATTTTCCTTATTTTTTTCAACTCCCTATTTATTTTTCTACTAGCCTCATCCAAGATAGTTCTCGCATCCTATGACTCATGTTCTATCTTCCCCACCTTATTATATAGATTAGCCACTACCTCTTTAGTCTAAGAATTTTCTAGTAATAGATCTAGCTAGTTCATCAGTTCCTTATCCCTTTGCCTCGTTTCCAACTCAAGTTGCAAGACATTATTCCTATTATTCTCACTAATCAACTCTATCATAATACCAATTTTTTTATTTAGAGATTTATCAAAAATCCCCACCCTCCCTAGGAGATAGTCTTTAGGTGTACAATGTTATTGAGTCTTTTAAGTGGAGTAGAGACAAGGTTGTGTTAGGAAACCTAAATTTATTTATGAACAACTAAGTCCATCTCATTAGCATTTCTTTGGGAATTCTTATTTCATTTCTTAGTACCTAACTCAAAATTAAAGTTCACACCTCAAGAGGGTACACATTTATTATGACCAATAGAAATCATTGCTCTCTTCTCCTTAGATTTGGGTCATAAAACCTAGATATTTATATCCACTCTATCTTACCCAAAACCTCATCATATAATCATATTTAGATTTATCCATAAGGGTTATACCACTAGAATTTCCCTTAACCAACTTATAGGAGCAAATTTGCATCCCTCTTGCAAATTCCCCTTTTACACCCTCCACCTTACAAAATAAAATATGACCAAGTAATTCCACATCCTCATTCCATATTCCATCCACTTGGCACTTGTCGGTGGGGGAATTTCTATCAGGGACACACGCGCAGTGCACTGTTGTCCTGATAGGATTCATGCCTCTGAAATCTGCAGAGGCATTACGTTCTCCATTGGAGATGAAATGTGACACGTACCTTCCTACTAGCCTTTGAACGACTCTTTCCTTCCTAATCCTTCGTCAAATGGCTATCTTTCACTTTCAATCCATCTTCTTCACGTTTCTACACACTTGCTCAATCATGCTTCACATTCTTAGCATTCTAAGCTCCATATTCTTGCAATTTCAAGCTGCTAGTGGCACTATCAACCATTCCAACTTCACAACATTCTTCATATTTACCATAGAAGCTGCAAATTGGTGTCTTGCGAGACTACTTTTGATATTTTTGTGGCTGCATTGACTCTACCATAGTTGTGGGCTTGCATTCCTCTCTCATTGGCCTTGAGTGCCTTTGGTCGAGGGTGGTAAACTTTTGTTTTACTACTTTGTTGTTGGTTTGAGTAGCATAGTGTCTCTCATAGTGCTTGGTTTCATTTCCATTCTAGCATTGTTTTCCTTATCATGCATTAGCTAATAATTAATTAATCTTTAATTGATTATTAGTCTAATTTATTCTCACATGCTTTAGCTAAACTTAGGAATGCTTTTTTAGTTGAGTTAATATTAGATCATTATGTCACATCTCATGTGATGTTGACACTTGTCATGATCTAATCCTTTCTAATTTAGGGCTTTTCTCTTATAAGCATTCAACCCTTATTGTAAATAACGCAAATACATTCACGGGAAATATCACGGCTTTCATCTTTGTTGAAAGCTTCTTCTGTAACCTTTCCTTGTTGATGAATATAGCAATTCTTGTTTGCAGATCTCTTGCATGGAAGATGTACTTTTTTGTTGTTTGATCTTGTGGCTCATGGTTTTGTGCTTGTTTCACAATTCTAACATGGTATCTACATATCTATCTATATGGCTATCCATGGAGGTGGAAACACCAAAGCGGGGGTTTGATTGTGACAAACCCTTATATAGCCCCAACATTTTTCCTTTCTTGGTTGGATGTAGGTACATGTTCGTGTACAACTTGCTAGAGGACTGGACCCTTCATGAGTTCATTTCCACCACCTTTGTTTTTGTCACTTCTATATCACCTTTCTATCATTTTAAGTTATTTTGTTATTTATCATTCTAGTTATCATCTTACATTTCAACATCTAAGACGTTAGTAGGTTTTTTGTTATTTTCACTATCCTTTTACATTCTATGTTTGTACAGACACCAACACACCTGTGAGACACCGGTGTACTGCATTGTCATCCTTCATCTACATTGTTGTCCTCTAGCAAAGAGCTATATGAGGTTTAGTTTGGATTCCAAAAGCATGTTTGTTTAGTCCCACCAAAACTCTCAGTTTATTAGAGTGGCAGAAGCACTGAGAGTGATCTTCATTCTCTATCCCTAGCATGAATCACCTACATAGTTGAGGTAGATTAGAGCAATCTTCCACTCTCGGCTCTCCGTGACCTAGAGCTTTGGTGTGGTTGGTCCCCCTCCTCTACATTTTGGTGAACCCGACATGAACCATTTTGGTTCCGTTAGGTAGTGTTGAAAAACCCTTTCCTTGTATCCTAAGAGTTTTGTGGTTGTGAGTGTTGTGATGCAAAGCAAGAGGGTTCATACCATCAACTTTCTATATTCTTGGCAATAATCAAGTACACAACTAAAATTCTTCATTCTTGAGGCAATCTCAATCCTTTAACCTTGAGCAACATTGGTTCCAACTTACACAAATGGATTTCAATCTATATCAAACTTGGTAAATTATTTCAACATGCTTAGATTCATCCCAAAAACTCATTACAACCATCCAAAGATCAGACAACAATTATTTAAGTCCAACCAAAAACAAACTATGCATAACTTTGTTCAAACATCAAGAAACCCAAGTTTCTTTTACCACTCTCCACCAAAATGAAACACACAATCTACCATAACTCATTAAAATGAATAAATGAATCTTTTTACTTTAAAGGGTTTTTAGAACATGTAAAAACAAAAAATTTCACCCATTTTTATCATTTTTTGATGGTGGAATAAAAGGATATGAATTTTTCTTATCTGTTGGAAACCCTAGTTTCATAATTGAGTAGTCTTCACCAAAAACGTCATAAATCACTCAAAACCCCATGAAAATTGATCAAACCAAGTGAAAATGAAACTAGATTCACATATATAACATTTACAATAGTTATTAGGTCTTTATTTGATCTGTATAATCCATACCATTCTCTGCAACATCCTACAACTTTTAGAGAAAATAATCCCATAGGGCTGCCAATGGTAAAATTATCATAACTTTCTCCAAACTCAAGGAAAAAACACCAAAACAATTGAAAATGAAAGATAGTTCATTCCTCTATCAATAAAAATCAATTTCAAATCTGTAAACCTTCATACAAAGTCATACCATGTAAAAGAACAAGGCAGAACATTGGAAATTTGTAGAAAAATTCATCTCTTCATTCATAAATTCTTGTTCAATCTACATTCCAACCCCCAATTCGACTTGGAGGCCCATTTTTATGCTTGTAAAATAAATTTATTCCCCCAACCAATCTACAACTACTATTTAACAACTTTTAACAAACTTTTAAAAAGTTGTCATTTAACAAGAAGAGTTGTTATGACAACATTTGACAACTTTTGACAATGTTTTTATTTTTTCAACTAAATGACACCAAACCTTTATCAATGACTCCAAATGACTTCAAAGATATATAAAATGGCTCATCGGCCCTTATTACAACATTAAAACACCTAATTTATACAATTTGGCCTCATGGAGGCTTGAATGCAACAAGATGTTCCTGCACCATGTTGTAAGACGCTTAGCCTTGCAACTCAACCTATGACCCCTAGTTGTGTAGCTAGAAGGTATCATAAGCATCACATAATGAAACCTCAGAAGGGTCACCATCTAACTGTAAAACCCTTAGAGTCTCTATGAAAGTCCTATTTAGTATATGAAGAAATGGCCTCCTTTTTACATTTACCCATCCCATCTATGCAACCTGCAAGTGGATCCCCTGCCATAACTTTCACCTTGCAGGACTTGTCAATGAATTATAACAAAGAACCATCTCCCTTATACATCCCTGCACATATCAATGAAAACACCATATCAGGTGTCCTTGTTGACCCTACGTGTTGGGTGAATGTCATCATTGAGGAGATTATGTTGATTACTTTCTTACACAAGGATGGCTATGACGAATCTAGGAGCACTATTTGTACACATGATGGGCTTTTCGTTCCTCCCATCGGTTGCATCACCTTGTCAATCCTAGTTGGACCTAGAACCATAAATGCACTTTTTGACATTATCCTAGGGTCTGAGCTCTTCAAAGTGAAACTAGGTATCTCCTGGTTGGCCTCTATGAATGTAGTTCCCTTAGTAGTTCATAAGTGCCTAAATTTTTCCCATGAGGGTTTGGTGCATGTAGTCCACGAAATTGATTACAAAATTTTGATTATGCATGGGGGATACTCATTGGATTACTTTTGGCTTTCCCTTGTTGGTCTACTTCCTCCTAGGATGGACCTCTTGTACCAAACTAATGTAAAGTACAAGAGTGTGGGAATAACACCTAAGGTGAGATACCCTCCTTCTCCCTATGCCATCTCACATAGGGCTTGCCTAAAGGCAGACAACGAGGCCACCTTGGCTTGAAGAAGGGAGGAAGAGAAGCATGCTCAGGGTTATTCTCCCTCCTCTTCTGGTTTCCTGCTTGTCACTTCCTCTCACCTTACTATGGTGCCACTGTCTTCTGCTCCTAGGCATTTTTTGGAGAATTTGATGGTGCCCACTTGGTGAAAGCATAAGATATGACATTTGAACTTCCCATCTTACACATAATTCTTAGCCCATTCGATATGGTAAGGGGAAGGGTCCCCATGGGGCATCCTCTATGTCTCAGCCTCCACGGCCTCCTCCTACTCCTACCTCTAAGGTAGTGAATGGGAAGAGACCCACTACTAAGGAATTAGAGCTAGCTCCCCCTACTATTATTCCATCATCCTCTCAACCTCTCCCTCTTGTTCCCATCCAAGAGTCCCTCCCTCTACCAGAAATGAATATGATAGATACTCTACTTATTGAACAAGAGTCTTATGTCTTGTCTCATCCTCTGGTGTCTAGCTCCCATAGTTGCAAGAACCACCTTGCACTTGAGCGCAAAGTGTCAAAGAAAGGATCTGGTCGATAAGAAGACTGCCCTATAGAAGATGGAAGAGGAGCTGGTAGTTCCTGCTTTGACACCTTCTACTATGTCCTCCTCTCCCATCCTCTCTGCTTCAATTCCTTCAGCTTTGGTTTTGCTTTCAGCTCCCACCGTGAGCATAAGCGATCCTCACCCAAAGAGGGTGCAGGTGTTTATTGCTCCTTTGCTTGAGTCATCCCTTTTGATGTCTCTCCCAAACATCTTGTCGTTCTCAAAACCCATGGACATGCCGAATACCTTGGCGGTGTCTGCCACAGTTTTCTCCTCTTCCTCAGTGCCTTCTACTTCGTTTGTGGGGATCTCGCATCCTCCAATGAAGCAGAATGTTGGAATATGGTGTTGTACACCATTGCATAAATTGATTTATCATAATATTGTAATTAAATAATTATTTAGTTGTGATGCACCTTGGTGGTTTAGATAATCATGCTAGGTAATCATTTGGGGACCACTTGATGTTGTATTGTAACATTGTATTATTATTTAATGTGTGGGATACATGTGATAATAATTTAATACTGGGGAAATATTAAATAAAGTGATGTCTTAGTACCAAATATTAAATAAGGGGTTAGTGTTTTTGTATTCACATGGTTTTGTGGTACATGGTTTTATCTTACCACTAGTTGTATTTTGTGTGAGCTTGTGTCTATAAAAGCAAACACATGTGTAGTGGTTTAGGTTGGCTGAGTGGTTTGGTTATCATGATTGATTCTTCTTGTGGAGTGCATTTTTGAAGCATGGAATGGGATGTGTGGATTCATGCTTGGACACATGGGAATGCATTGGAGGGCTTGATGCTTCAGAGGTATTCATTGTAACTATTGTATTTCTCGATTGTTGAATAATATGATGGAGTATGGATGCTTTTGGAGGTTGGGTTTTTCCCTCTTGAGGGTTTCCCAAGGTATATCTTGTGTTATCTTGTGGCTTGTCTATTTGATCTATGCATTTTGGAAACTTTTATGCATGTTTATCTCTCATGGGTTATGTAGGAAATGATTTAAGATCATGGGTTAAATGCAATATTTCCTAACAAGTGGTATCAAAGCTTTTATGGTTGAATAATTTTTGTTATAACCCTAGTTTGAGAGTTTTTACAAAGTTGAAGCCATGGACATGCATGTAGGATTTGAGGCATTATAAGATATGGAACACATGTTATAGGTGTTTGTATGCAGATTTGGGCTTTTGGGTTGTCAAGTTTTGTTGGGTTTATTGCAGATCTAAAATTTTCCAAATTTGGGTGAAAAGGGTTTCTTGGTTTGAGTTTTCATAAGAGGGTTTTGTAGGGAAATTTTCATAGATGACCTCATGAGACAAAATGGACCTCATGGTTGGATTCAAGTTGGTCGAGAGATGAATTTTGACATAAAATTCAACCTATTTTGGAAAAGTTGAAAAAAATGCAAAAAAAATTCTAGTTCCAACCCAATTTTGCCATGTGTAGAAAATATTAAAAAAAAAAAATCAGCTCCTTAAAAGTCCATAGAAAATAATATTTATGGTGTCAAACATTATTTTTATAATATTTAAAAAACTGCAAAAAAAAATCAAAAGAATCAGGTTAGAATCTTTTGAAAATAAATTTAAAAAAAGAAGATTAATTAAAAATATATATTAAAATTTTAATCCATCATCAAATATATCTTAGTGGTAAAAAAAAATTGGGCACTTGCAAAATAAAAAATCAATAAAAGAAAGTTAAAAAGGTGAAAATGCTGATTCAAAAAAAAATTAAAAAAAACCTTCCTTGAAAATCTAACCACCCCCACCTTTTTAGTTAATTTTATAAAATTTTAAATATTAACATATAAAAAAATCAGCCACCCCCTTTTAAGTAGAGAAAATTAAATTAATTTTTAAGTGGGGTCCACCAAAGAATTGTTCATATAGTGAAATTGGACATTTTCTTCAAAGTTGCATAACTTTCACCCACAATGTTTATTTTTTGACTTCTTGTACTTGTTAAAAAGTTGGTTCTGAGCATGTAGTGGTATAGGTTTGGTTCCTTGATTTTTTCATTTTGACAGGTTTTTGGGGCCTGGGGTATAGAAGAGAGACATCAAAAAATGACTTAGGAGCATCACAAAAGACACCACATGAGAATGGAGAAAGAAAAAAGATTAAGATTAAGTGCACCAATGTGGGTGTTGTCAAAAGAGAATAAGAAGAGTGCACCATTGAGGTTGTTGTTAATAAGGGAGGAGAAATTTTCCAAAAATCCAAAAAAAAAAAACTTGAATCTTCAAAAAGAAAAATAAATATTGACAAAATTAATGGAAATTATGGAAAGATATGGGGTATCAAGAAAAGAGTTAGAATAAATTTGCAAGACTATTCAAGCTCCAGTACTTTTTCCCTTGTTTAATTCACCACATTTCAAACCAAATTCATCTAATATCCAAATCACCTTGGATGTAAAATTTATGGAAATTATAAAAACCCTAAAGAAACTACAATCGATAAAAATTGATGTAGATTACCTAGACCAATTAGTTGATAAATGTGTGAGAAAACTAAGAAGAGAAGAGATATGTGGAGAAAATAAGGCCACTTTCAACTTAGGAAAATATTTTTCATCAAAAACTAATCAAATATCATTTACAAATGAAAAATATCACCTAAGACAAAACGACACTTTGAAGAGTTACAAACCTTGAACCAGGAACCATCCCCTATGCCATATAAATATAGAATATAGTTTCAATACAAGATACAAGTGAAAAATTGACTCAAGTGCTAGATCCACAACAATAGTTTATCATTTTTTTGAAGAAATATTGTGGAAGGAATATTTTGACATTAAATTATAAAGGGATAAAGGGAGATATAAGCCTACACCATAGAGAAGTTCCAAGGAGAAGAAACAACAAGTAATAAAAGATTTTGTTTGCAAGAAATAAGGTGAGCCTAAAAAAACATAATATGATCTTATTTTTGTTCCTTTTATTAACTAGGAAAGAAGAATAGGAATGAAAGATTGGGAATAACTCTAAGAAGTCTTCTTATATCCATTTCCCTTCTATTATATAAATAAAGATATACATACCACATTACTCAAAATGAAGGAAATAATATTCAAACCAATGGAGGAAGATACAAAAAAAAATCTCAATATACCCCAACTCCACAAAAATAAAAGGAATATGGAAACTTATTGAGTGAATGGCAAAAGAAAACCAATATTTCAAGAAAATATGTTATGCAACACACTAAAAAGAAGATGAAGAAAAACTAAATTTTGATATACACATAAATAAAGGAGAAAGAGAGATTATACTAAATAATGAATCAAAAGAAAATTACTATAACCTGGTATTAAAAATAAGAGAGGAATACATAGTTATCACAAGTGATCCAAAACTAGCAAAGATTGGGGGTTATTGGGATGACAAGGTGGTGATATAGTTAGCTGAAATATGACTAGAATATGAGGATATTTTTCCTCAAAAATTTATTGTCTTAAAAGGAATCAAAGAAGAAGAAAGAGTAGTGAGAATTCAATTAAAGGAAGGGGGGAAACCATATAATAAAAGACCCTATAAGCTGAACCCAAACATGAAGAAGAAAGTTAAAGTAGAATTAGATAAAATGTTAGCTACATGAATCATTAAACTACTAAAGATATGGATGGGATTAGTCTTATGGTCATTAGAATAAGAAAATAGGGGAAATAAGAATCTATGTAGATATTAATGAACTTAATAAAGAATATATACATGACCCCTTTCCCAAACCCTTTATAGAAGAGATACTAGAGTCAATGGAAGGTAGAGAAATCTATTCCTTTATAGGTGGATTATATGGATACCGCTAGGTCAAGATTAAAGAAGATCAATGTGAAACAACTTTTTCTACTGAGTGGAGATAATTTATGTATATGGTGATACCTTTTGGGCTAAAGAAATGCTCTAGTAATTTCAGCTACATAATGATAAATGTGTACAAGGATTTTATACATGATTTATTAGATATATATTTGGAAGATTGGATAGTTTATAGGTTCATAAAATACCATGTAAAAATACTCCACAGGTTGTTGGATAGATACAGGAGTTTACAAATTTACCTAAACTTAAATAAATGCATCTTTGTGCTGTCTTTGGAACACTTTTAGGTCATATCATTTGTAAGGAAGGATTTATGGTAAATCCTCTAAAAAAATTACTCATCATGACATTACCACCACTAAAGATAGCATGAGGAAAAAATATTTCTAGGATATACAAGGTATCATCAAAAAATCATTAGAGGATATGTGGTAATTGCAACCCCCTAGAAAAATATTAGAGAAGAAATTAAATAAAGAAATCAAATGGATAGAATAATATCAACAATAATTTCTCACACTTAGAAAAATATTTTGGAAGCACCTATCCTTGTTCTCCCATGTTGAATCCATCACCTTTCTATGTCCATGTGGATACATATGTAATAGCTATAGGATTAGTTTTAGCACAACCTAGAGGAAAAAAAGACCACTATATAACATTTTCAAGTAGGCTCCCTGCAACCAAGTTACACAATTAGGAGAAAAGGAAAATAAGAGAGAAAAGGGAAGAGTAAATAAAATTACCCACCACCCCAACACAAATTGAAATATCTATCAAAGAAGAAATAGAAACACTTTTTCAAATGAGTGTGGAAATAAAATAAAAGAGACAAAAGAAAAAGGAAAGTAAAAGGGAAACAAAAATATCTATAGAAAAGGAAGAAGAGAAAAAACCTAAATCCAACGAATGTTAACATTTAATATAGTAGTCTATTTTAGAAAAGTATTAGACCAAAAGATGACCCGAATGTATATAGAAATGAGGAATACAAATAAAGTGTTTATTGAGGAAGTGATGGTTAGAGACATTGTAGATTTCACAATCACACTAGAAGATATCATAGAGAATTTTTAGTAGGAATTGGCCTTAACCCTTAAACAAAAGAGGGAAATATAAATACAAGATGGGGGAATTAGGAAAGAAACTTTAGTAGAGATCACTCCTTTGGCAACCCTAGACCAAAAACAAAATATTGAACATATACAATTCAAGGAGCTCCACTCCAAGTAGAGAGTTGATGAGTTGATGATGCAAAATCCCCATATTATTAAGAAAAATAAGGAAGAAATAATTGAAGCCATTAAAAATGCATATGTAATAATTAAGGAAGAAGAAATGAAGGCCCGTCAATCTCAAACTACTCCATCTAGGGGAACTCGATAGGAACGAGCCAATAAAAAGGATAAGGCCCACCGCATACATCTCCTCCATCACTAAATAGGTCATCTTCTTTAATTGCAACATCACCAATGTAGCGCATCAAGGAATTTCCCTAACAACAAAAGTAAATTCAACAAATTTCTATAGTGTAGCTACTCCAATTTCCACTAGTTATATCTTAGGTGGATATTTCAAGCATACCCCCACTCTAAAATTTTCAACTTGGAGACATTTACACCGGATGGTTTGAAAATATATCCTAAAACAACATGTGGAAAACACAAAGCAACTAGAGGGAATCATAAGCGATCTTCAAATAAAGTTACCACATTTACAAAAGGATACATCATAGCTAGGACAATAGATAAAGCAATTAGTTAATAAAATTCTCACAAAAGTGAATAATCAGGCCCCCATTATTTGGAACAATACCATAATAGAACTCACAAAGATGAAAATGGAGGAAGTAATAAAGAAGAAAGTGATGACCCACACATAGTTAGAATCTAATATAAAAGCACTAAAAAAAACTCTAAGTAATATCAACATTGTGTACCAACTTTTTGTGCAATGGCCAAACTTAACTAACAATTTGAAGGGGTAGATAGACCATATTGACTAGGAGAGTAATGTTCTTCCTCAATATTATTGTAGGTTAATTCCACACCCCCCTGAGCCATGAGAGTAGAGGTTTGGGGCTCTACCCATCTCTTATTTCTCCTTAGAACTAGTCAATTTATTACATCAAGATCAATTATTTCTTCTTTTGTTCGGTTTGGAAGTGGAATTGGTTGATTTTTCACTTCATTGTATTCATCCTCCTACATTACCTTGCTATCTTCTTGTACTTGATTAGGATTGATAGAGACAGAAAGCCTTGATGTACTCCACAGTGGATTTGGAATAGGTCATTTTCCTAACCTCCAAATCATCCTGGTAGTTGGCTGAGAAGTCCTCAATATTTAAATTGTACTCATACTACCTGTAACATAGAAAAAGGTATCATATGTCCTAAATGCAAAGAACCTAGGATGCAAGGGGCCTTTTTGCAAGTTACATTAAGATGTAGATCAACAAGGTGATTAGATTGACTTGCAACCCTAAAGGTGAGAGAATTAGACCTGGATCTACATCTAATTGAAGATGGGAATGAATTGAAAATGATTTGGAATGATTAACCTAATTAGACTATTGTGAGGAAATATGTAAATTGCAAGCTCCCGACAACTGATAAAAAAAAACAATCAATTTCTGGTAAATCTAAGAAGTGTATAGGATAGTAAGCCTGCTCATAAAATTTTCCTTTAAGGTTCCTAAGAGGACTCAAATTCCTAGGGGTGTATGGGTCTTTCTTAGGGGGTGTCCTAATCAACTTTTGGGGTCCTTTGATGTTGGATCTAAACTTTTGTTTTCTATTTGCAAAATTGTCAAAATGTTGTCAGATAAATCTGTAGGTGAGTTTTTGTGATTTGACAAGATGTATGACAACAAATGCAACAATGGAAAAATTGACTTCAATCCTCTTCAACCTAAGATCTAAACATTCACAAAGAGAGGAAATGTTGGTTCATTTAGGGGTTTGCCTCAATCAAACCCAATGTAAGTGTTTTCACTTCCACAATGGCAATATCAATGATAAAATGATAATGGATAGGAAAGGAACAATGAAATCACAAAGTGTTGCAACTTACCACCATTCAATGGCTTCCTTGAAGGATTGAATTCATACACATATCCTCAAGGATTTGAAGCTTGCTTACTTGATTTGTTTGAATGCTTTGGAGACCTACAAAAGGTTAGCCTTTACAAAACAATGATGATTAAAAAAATGAACTCACATACACTTTGACATGATGCTTGGATTTTGAATTGTTGTAATAATCTCTAAAATGTTTCTCTTGAATGCTCTTGATGTTGGCCTCTAGCTTGTTGGGTTTCAAAAAATGTAATAACTAGTTATTTATAGGCATTTATCCAATTTCCCAAAAATTAGATCATGAAAGTCGATACTTGAAATTTGATTATTGAATGTTAAAATAATGCCAACATGTCCAAAAATGGGTCTTGGCTAAGAAGGGGAACCGATACGCCCAAGGGCATATGGGTCTTGGCCCAAAATTCTAAGACACTAAATTTCAGGAACAACATATGAGTTGGATGCATTTATTCAATGCTTGTAGTTTATTGAAAAATGGTGCAATGGGCTCCAAAATACATAATTTTAGGATATTATGAGGTCAATTAGGCTTAATAATTTAGGGGGGGGAAAGCATAGGGTGAAACTGTTAAGGGTGACAATTTTTGACACTACACTACCGAACCAATAGTTTCTTCATTTTTCCATAGAGATCAAAACCCTTTCTTTAACTATGGAAATTAAAACCAAAGGAATATATCTCCACATCTGAATATTCAACTAACTAAGCTGAGGGGCAGGCATACAATACTCTTTCAAGTGCCAAGGGATAAGGCACTATTTCTCTATGCTTTCCTTGTAATAACTAAGTGGAAGAGTATAGTCACCTTGTCATTTCTAAGATTACAATTTTTCCATTAGGATACTTGGATAGTCTACATGGATCCCCTGAGAAATGATCCATTCTAAAATAAGTGAATTTTGGTAATTATATAAACCAATACCCAAATATCTTGAGCATCTCCATAGCTAAATATAAGATCCTTTTGTTTAGATCCCCTTGCATAGTTTGAACTATGAACATTACAAAGGCATCATTTACCCTCTTGTAATAGTTTTTAGCATTTTGCATTTGGAGTTGAGGGTAACAATCATAAACCTTATGTTGATTTGGGCCAATGCCAATAAGACCCAAGAAATTCAATCCTCTATACCTAAATTTTGCGGTGAGGATGTATATTATATGATAAGTCATATTGAATATCCTAGTTTTCTTGACTATGGAGAATTGTTGGTGAATATTGTCACTGATTATTTGGGCCCAATGGAACTTCTTAGTTCCTATAAAAAATTCCTCAACATAATAAAACATCTAACCTTCAAATGTGGAGGTTGAATCAATTCCCATCACTCTGCTTAGAAGAGTAACCAAGTCATTGACTTCGGTGATGAAGTCACATCTATATAAATTATTTGGAAATTTATTGGTAGAAGACCTGGGATGTCTCATCCATATTTCATTTACAAGCTTATGGACCTTTCCCAAATAGTTATGTGGCCTACTCCCTTGTGGTTAAGTAAAAGGAAGCTAGGTATGCATAAAAGCTTCCAACACCAATCTATTAGAGGAGAGAATGTGCAAATTTCTACAGTTTCAAACCCTTGCTCAATTACAATAAATAAGATGCACATAACAGGTAAAGATAAACAACATTAGAGATACAATAAAAACATATAACACCAAATATACATGGGGAAAACTATTCTGGGAGAAAAAACCCCACACTCCAAAATCCTAAACAATATATATTATTTGTAAACAAATGGTTACAATACACTTGCAGTGCAAGCCTCTATAGGAGTTTTTTGTGTTACAATTTTGGAGTCAATTTGACAACATAACGATATCTCGACAACACAACAACCTACAACCCAAAAATATGAGTCTTCAATATATATGAGTTTACAATGCATTAATTCCAAAGGCTGAATATGCAACATGGAAAGCACCAAAACTACTACACATGCATAACGGTAAGTTTCCAATTGTCACCACATGCAATATTGCAACTTTCAATTATCACTAAACCTGCACATGAAGGATTTGCACCTGCCAAAAAATAACTACACCTCCAAAACTAACATTCCATGAAAACTCAACACGAAAATAGAAAATGCCTTCATGCACAACTCCACCTATAAACAATAACTTCCAATTTGACTCCTCGAAAATAGAAACTACAAGTTGTAACTCACAAGACAACATGGGATAATTATCAACATTAAATAATTAAATAATTAATGCTAAGAAAAATCAAAGGTTGAGACACCTCCATTTTCCTCACATTCTCCCACTTGTCAAATAACTTTGAAGAGTCAATGAAAGTAACAAGATTTACCTACTAGAGTTCATGAGGCCCATAGACTCCGAACACCATCTAAACTTCTTTGTGCTCACTGGTTTTGTCAATGCATCTACATTATTAAATCCAAAGTACCAACCTTCTCCAACTTCACCTTTCCATCTTCAACCATATCACGAACAAAATAAAATAGAACACCAATGTGATTTGTTTTTGCATGGAAAGTAGGATTCTTTTCCAAGCAAATGGAATTATGTCTGTCACAAAAGATAGTGATATGTCCTGCATTAAGCCCAATAGTTAAACACAAATGCTTAAGCCAAATTGCTTCCTTACAAGCATGAGTAGGTTTCATGTACTCTACTTTTGTCGTGGAAAAAGCGACTACAACTTGTCACTTACTCATCCATCAAAATCCACAAACCCACAAATACAAACTAAATGTTGCGGTCTAGTAGGATAACCATGAAAACACAAAGCATAATTAGAAGTACCTCACAAGTACCTGAACACTTTCTTAACTGCATCCCAATGTACCCATTCAAGATTAGTCATAAATCAACTTAGGACTCCCACTACTTGGCAAAATTTTGGCCTCGTATAGGCTATAGTATACATAAAAATAACTACAACAATAGCATAAGGTATTCTAGTCATGTCCTCCATCTCAGAAGGAGACTTTCAAAAATATTCCATAGAAAGATTTGTCCCTTGCAATACAGGAACAACTAATTGTCTGCAAGATGTCATGTTGAATCTCTCCAACATTGCATTCACATACTCTAGCTTAACCAAAGCTTTATGTTAGCTATGTCTCTTCTGATCTCCATTGCTAAGATGACAATTGGGATGACAATTGGGACTTCAAATCTGAAATCAAACTTTTATCTTTTCCAAAAAACAACATATCATCAACATACAATACAATGATGAGAAAACAATCATTAACAATTTTGTAGTAAACACAATTATCAAACTTAGATCTCAGAAATCCCAAACTCAACACAAAGGTGTCATTTTTTTGGTACCACATCCCAGGAGATTGCTTAAGACCATACATAGACTTTTTCAACTTGTATACCATACTTTCTTTACCTTTAACCATGTATTGTTTAGGCTGTGACATATAGATTTCTTCCTCCAAGTCACCATGAAGGAAATGTTTTTTTCACATTCATCTACTCCACTTCTAAATCATATGCTTCTGCTAGTGATAACAAGAACCAAATAGATGTCAACTTTACAACAAGAGAGAATATCTCACATAATCTATTCGCTTCACTTGTGAATAACCCTTCACAACCAACCTTTCTTTATGATTCTCAACATTTCCATCAGGACCAACTTTCTTCTTGAACAACCATTTGCAACCAATAGGTTTGCATCCTTTAGACAAGGGCACCAAATCCCATATATCATTTTTCTTTAATGCATCCATCTCCTCATCCATGGCTTTCATCTAGGAATTTGCATCACTCATACCCATAGCCTCTTGCACATTCCTTGGCTCATCAACATTAGCAATCAAAGTAAAAATACAATTTGAATCCGACAATGAATAACTAAACCTTTCAAGTGAATAACCAAACCTATAAACCTTAGAATGGACCTCCTTAATTGTTAAGGTTGATTTCATTCTTCTTCTTCAGAACTTCCAAAGCTTCTCAAGCTCTCCTCATCATCAAGTCCATTTTGGGCTTCAGGTTCAACTTTCTTAGGGTCAAGAGGAAGCTCAACCACATCTTCTTTCTTTTGTTCTTTTGTAGGCTACAAAATAGTGGAATAATTTTTCATCTCTCTAAAGATAACACTTCGGTTGTAGAGAATGTTTTCAGCCACTGGATCCCAAAGCTTGTACCCTTTCACACCAATACCATATATGATGAAGATATACTTAACAACCTTGTTTTCCAACTTTGACCTCTTCTCCCTTGGCACATGAGCATATGCCTCGCAACAAAACACGCGAAGATGTCCCAATAAGTTCTTCTTGCCCAACCACACCTCCATAGGTGTCTTATCAACAAGAGTTGATGTAGGAGATCTATTAACCAAATAGCATATACTAGCAATAGCTTCAGCCCAAAACTTTTGTTCAAGGCCAATTCCACTTAGCATAATCCTAGCCTTCTCCATCAATTTCATGTTCACCCTCTTCGAAACTCCATTTTGTTGAGGGGTATATGGATTTGTCTCATGCCTTTCAATCCCATGTTCTTTATAGAACTTATCAAAACCTACAAAATAAAACTAACCACCATTGTCAGTCCTCAAACACTTAATCTCATACCAGTTTGATTTTCTACCAAGGCCCTAAACTCCTTAAACCGACTAAAGACTTCAAATTTACTTCTAAGAAAATAAACGAATGTCCTTCTACTGTAATCATCTACTAAATAAATAAAATATAGAGATTTTGATGATGAAGGAACATTTACAAGACCAAAAACATCAGAATGCACATAGTCCAAAACCCCAAAAATTTTGTGAGAACTGTGATAAAACTGAACACGGTTTTTCTTTCCAAAGACACAATGCTCATAAAAATTGAACTCAAGATTACAATCATCAAGCCCCTCAACAAGGAATTTATTTTTTAATGTTCTCAAATTATTTTCACTAATGTGCCCAAGTATTTGGCTCCAAAGCAATGTCTTCTCAGCAAGTAACTTCATCTCCAAAGCATGAGCATCCTTGGGTGCCCAGAAAGCACGACCATTGGAAGTGGATGCAACTTTCTTCTTCTATATTGGCTCGAATGGTGATGACAGTGATTCAAAATTTCTTTTCTTCATCTCCACAAAATAACTACTAAACTAAATTGTGTATGTGTCTAGTTAAAATAGAGTTTCTATCTGAACACCCTTAGCAAGCACCATAGATCCTCTTGTAATCTTGCATCCTCCATTCGAGAAGACAACCTACACACTTGCATTATTCAACTTACTTATAGAAAGATGGTTTTATGCCAAACAAGGGATATGTAGGACACCATCAATCCCATTTACTCTACCATATGGGAATCTTATCTTGAATCTTCTATGACCAACAATCATCAGGTGAGAATCATCACCCAAGTATACCTTCCCACCATCATAAATTTCATATTTAGAGAACCAATCTCAATATGAAGTCATGTGGAAAGAATTACCTGAGTCTATCAACCACACATCTTGTGATGTATGTGTTTCCAAGGCAACAACAAAGGCATTTGCATAATCCTGAGAGGATTTATCATATTCAAAATTGAAGAAAGCCTTATTTTTCTTGTTTTTCTCTTGCTTACAATCTTTATGGAAGTGACAAGATTTTCTAGAATTCCAATATTTTTCCTTGGTCTTACTAGGATTTTTATTCTAACTTCTCTTACTTCGTGTTCTTTTTACCATTTTCTTTTGTTCTTCCTTGAATCACTAAAGCCTCCTTAGCTATTTAGGAATATTTTCTCTTCATCTCTTTAGATAACAATGATGCCACCACATCATCCATCTTAAAGGTGGTAGTGGTACTTCCAATGGCCATGACAAGGTGGTCCCAAGAATCTGAAAGTGAGTACAAAAAATTCATGCAATGATCCTCCTCCTCCATTTTCACACCAACAAAGTTCAACTAGGCAACAAGCATGTTGAATGCATTCAAGTGATCTATGACAGTTCCTCCTTCCTCCATCCATAGAGAATACATCTTCTTTCATAGGAACAACTTATTTACCAAGGATTTAGGCTGATAAATTTGAGCAAGTTTTTTCCAAAAACTTGCAGAAGTCTTCTCTTCATGAATGTTTAGGAGTATTGAATTAGCTAAATAGATTCTTATTAGACCCTTAGCCTTTTGATCTATTAGATCCCAATCTTTTTGTTTCATGCCTGATGGCATAGTTCTAGAAAAAATTGTCCACAAGTCATAGTCTACAAGTATGTCATCCATCTTGAGCTTCCATATCTCAAAGTTGCCTCCATTAAATTTCTCTATCTCAACTCTACTAGATGTGCTCACCCATCTCCCTCCTACAACCATGTTAACAAAAAATCTCTGCAACGGGCTCCCACTCAAAATAAGGCTAGTACAAAAAACTCTTTAACCCACAATAGGAAACATAGGTGATCAAGCTCTGATACCAATTGAAAGGAAGCCAGGTACATGAAAAATATTCCAACACCAATCTATTAGAGGAGATAATGTGTAAATTTCTACAGTTTCAAACCCTTATTCAATTACAATAAAGAAGATGCACATAAAGGTAAAGATAAACAACATTATAGATACAATAAAAATATATAACACCAAATATACGAGGGTAAAACCCTTTCGAGAGAGAAAACCCCACACTCCAAGATCTTGAACAATGTATTATCTATAAACAAATGATTACAATACTCTTGCAATGCAAGCCTCTATAGGAGTTTTTTTGTGTTACAATTCTAGAGTCAATCTGACAACATAACGGTATCTCAACAACACAACAACCTACAACTCAAAATTACAAGTGCTCAATATATAAGAGATTACAATGAATCGATGCCAAAGGCTAAAGATGCAACATGGAAAGTGTAAAAACCACTACACATGCATAACAATAAGTTTCCAATTGTCACCACATGCAATATAGCAACTACCAATTGTCACTAAACCTACATATGCAAAACCTGCACCTGCCAAAAAATAACTGCACCTCCAAAACTCACATCCCATGCAAACTTAACACAAAAATAGAAAATTCCTTCATGCATAACTCCACCTATAAATGGTAATTCCAACTCCACTCCTCCTTGGAAATAGAAACTACAAGTCATAACTCAAAATACAACATGGGATAATTATCAACATTAAATAATTAAATAATCAATGCTAAGAAAAATCAAAGATTGATACACCTTCATTTTTCTAACATTAAGGCCATGGTGGAGAAATATGGGATGCCAAAATTCTATGTAATAGAGACAGCAGAAAGATCTTCTAACATTCTCCCATCGGTAGCTATTATCTTCCTTGAAACTTTGTGATAATGTTCTCCAATTTCTATTATGAGTTCTGGACATTGTACAACAATAGGGAAGCCAACAACTTGAGCTATCCCACCTTGAACTATTTTTTGGGCCAGCTTAGTGAGGTTGGACCTAAAGATCCTTTCTCTAAAGTCCTCGATGTTAATATTTCCCATGTTGGTATCCCCAACCATACTTCAACTAGAGGTAATTTTGGTAGGAGGCTTTATGCCTTTGAATTCATATTTCATCTTGGCATTTTTATCCATGAAAGATGAAGCACAAACCATTAATGAGAAAAATGATAATTCATCATTAAATCTGAAAAGATCCTTGAATGGATCCTCCTAAATGATCATAATTCTTGACATTACTATTCACACATACCATCTGATACCCCTGCAAGTGATAACAACAATTATTTTATAAGTATTACTAGCTTTAAATTATACCATTTCATTGTTGAGTTTCAAAGCAGAGAGATCTTATGGAAAACTCAAGTAGTCAACTTTTTACAGAAAAGCATAACCTCCTAAACTTTGCAAAGTTTTTATATACTCTTAACTTGAGGTTATTGCTTACCATCCTTGTAGAAAATTCATTCTTGCATAACTCCATGAGAACCCATTTTATGAAAAAATGATCATAGCAAAACGATTATAGAAAACTAGGGGATGCTTAATTTTGCATAAAATATGATGCAGAGAAAACTATGTGGGAAAACTAAGGAGACACAGACAAGGTCATGTAAGCCCCAAATCTCCGCAAACTCAATTTTTTAAAAAATCAGCATGGTCTTACTTTACAAAAAATGAACTTGTCCTCTACCTTTTGGAAGAGGACCCACCTACTTTGATAAATGCTTTACAAAAAATTGATATGGAAAAACCCTAACGAAGAAACCTGAAGGAGTGAGAAAAAATTGAGCACCCCTTCAAACTCCACAAACACCAAAAGATAACTAAATTCACATTTTATGAAAGAAAAGGCTAGAATCAACTTCACAGGAAAATGAACCAAACCCAACCTTGTGGAGAAATGACATTAGGTGAAATAACCATCAAATCCCTGCAACTGTACTAGGCAAAGAAAATAACTTTAAGATCAATTGCAAAAAATTGCACTGTGTGTGGATAAGGTTGAAAGACCACTAAATCCACACATAAATGACCACAATCTTAGAAAAAAAGGCGAATTGACATTTGTGAAAAAATGAGCACGCAATAAAACCCACAAACTGAGTACACATTTTGCAAGGAAAATAAAACATTTAAATCTTGGAAAAGGGGAGGATAGAAAAATGTAGGGGAAATTACCTTTGGGATCTCTGCAAGACTCAAACTATGACTCTATGTACTATGTGGAATCAAAACCCTGGCCCCCAAATGACAACTCATTGTGTGAAAAAGGTGGCATGAAGTTTTAGAAAAACTTACTCCACATAGTGCCCTAAAATCTTGATAATTTCAAACCCTAAAATTTACCAATGCACCAAATCCTAGCCCATGAGAAACCCTTCGCTTGCAAAATCTAAGCACAAAACTAATCAAAAATCCCAGATTTATACTAATCAAAATATCAATACAAGAAGGGTTGATGTCTTCAAGAAAATTCACCAAACAAATAAATCATTAAATGCATATTAAATGTTAAGAACTCATTAATTCATCTGGCCAACTAATCAAAATTGAGAATTAGGGCAAATAAAAACTTGGAAACTCAATTAAAATATGAGGGAGAGGCATTTAGGAGACCTTACAAATCGTGGTGAGGGATGAAATTGGGTTAGACAACACAACACTTAAATACCTTGGGCCACCAACCCTCATTAATGCTCTATAGGACAAGGTGTCGAGCACTCAACTGTGGAAATTTGCACTTATTCGACTTGGCAAAAAATTGTGTCCCCTTCAACCTTGCAATAAAATGACCACTACTCTACCTTAGTTCAATCAAGGTCAAATCCACGTAAATAAAAATTTTACAGAAAAAACAAGGTCTCCCAATTTACAAAAAATTAGGGGGTTATTACACAATACAGAAATTTGGAAGGGTTTGACTAATCATTAGATCTTCGTAAAATTTGATATATCAAACCCTTAATGCAAAAAACTTGAAATCACATGAGCACCTATCCAAAAGGAAGACTAGCCTAAAGCACACTAACTTAAAACGAAAAAAAAAGAGAAAACCAAGAAAAACAATAAAAGGGGTCCTCATTTTACTAGGGTGTGTGTGCAAGTTACAAAAAATAGTGACTCTACTAGGGAAACGCTCCAAATCGTTTCAAAGATAAACTAGAATCATGAACCCAAAATCTCTAATTTTGTAGACTAGTTAGGCCAAATGATTTAAAATACACAAGACAAGAACCCAATGACCAATCAAATCCTTCGACCAATGCAAGAAATCCAAGGGTGTGCACAATGTTTCCATTAACTATCCTTAGGTAACCATCAGAACTCACATCACAAGGTATAAAGATACATGAATAATTCTACTTCAAAAGCAACTTGGACATTGTGTCACTGCCAATCAGGCATCTATAGCCCCGATGAGGTTGTCGTTGTGATTTTCTCAAACATAGCTCTACTGCCAACCAAACATTTATAGCCCCGATATAGATATTTGAATCCTCCTAAAAGTTGAACTTCATTTTATTTTCATTTGTTTCTTTCTTTTTCTTTTGTTTTTTTCTTCAATTTACAAGCAGCAAAGCCTATTGTTAGGGTTGAGAATCACAATTGCGTTGAAGAGATAATTTAGGATTTTTTACCTTATACCTTAGAAGAATGAGACACAATAGCAACTATAATATTGATAAAGGGTACTCCCCTTATAATTTGAAACTCACAACAACGGAGAATTGCACAAAAAAAATGCAAGAAGGAAGCAAAGATTTTCTATTATCACTTAAATGAAAATAAAATTACAATATTACAACTGCCATCACATGGGCTTTTGATTATATAAATATGCAAATCTACAAATCAGAGCCATAAAATTCTCTACTCTACCCCCTTTTGTAACCCCCATTTGCATCCCTTTATCTAGAATGTGTAACCACCCTAGAATCTTCTAGAAACTGTAAACCCACACAAGAAGAAATTTCAAAATTTTATTATTTTTAGTTGTGCAACTTCATGGCCATAACTTTCGATCCGACCATTAGAGCCTATAAGGGCCTCAAATTTGACTTTGAATATTTTAAGAGGATTTTTAGAAATTGAAATTTTAATATCTCACAAATGAAAAATCATATTGAAGTGATTTCTTCAGCATTGGCTTCAATTCACCATTTTGGAGGTCTATGTAAGATTTTGTTTCCAACCGTGCATAAATGCAAACTTACTAAAAATAGTAAGCCTACGAAATTTACCGCTTATTGAAATGAAACAACATTTCTTTTCGGTTGATCCAAGATTGCTCTTACACCCTGGATGCTCCTGCATCACAGATAACAATTAATACTTTAGATGTGAAATGTGTAAGGTTTCAAGATATCACTAAGGAAAATCCATTAATCAGATGGCTTCTTGTGGCACTATACCCAAAATGACTCAACACCAACTAGAGAGTTCACATTAATATCAATAAGTATGACTCATTGTTTATCAAAGAAATAGACTAGAGTATTTCCTAAAGAAATCAAAAACCCTTTTTTAAAGAAAAAATTGTTGGCAATTGTTGTCATTGATGTCAACACCGATTGTTGGTTGTCATTGATGTGCTTGCCTATTGTATTTTCCCAAGGAAATTATTGTGATGTCAGGACTTGGTGTTGATTCTTGAGATATTGTTGCCATTAGTTGGTATTGATTTCCTTGTGAAGTTGGCATTGGTTGTCATTATTGACAACATTTAGTATGGGATAACATTAATGTATGGAAGGGTTGTTGAAGTTCACAGTTGGATGTCATGCCTTATCTGATGTTTACTAAAGTTCATGGTTGGATGTTATGTCTCGTCTAAGAAGTATTGAGTATGATTTCTATCAGCAAAGTTGGTTTCATAATGATATATTGAGATGAGGATTAGAGGTGTTGCTTACAGTGGAGAGATGTTGTTGAAGGTCTACAACATGTTTTATGATCTCTCTCGATGTTCCTAATAAAGAATTTGTTACTAAAATAAAGATCTGGCCTCCACAAGTTGCTTAGTGTTTCTGGTTTAGGAAGTTTCTTTAAATTTTGCTTGGGAGAATGCTCTACGTTCCTTCACTATTAAAGATATGGTCTTATGGCTTGGGATTCAAAGTTAGTGCTCTGTGGATGTTGCACTCCTATCTTTTCAAGTCACTAGTGTTGTTGAGGAGGTTTCTATGAATTGCATAAGGTTGGTAGTGTTGTTGGTTGTTTGGAATGGTTTGGGAAATTCTCTACATTTCTTCACATTGATGTCTCTACTCTTGCAACTTGGTGAATGATGTAGTCAATAATTGAGAAACCAAAGAGGTTTGTCAATTGTTGCAACCTTCATAAAATCAACACTTAAAAAAATATTTAAATAAAATCTCTAGCACAAAATTATTTCATTTGCATTCAAATAAATATTGGAAATTTACAAAATTATCAAAACTCAGCATGTTATCCATTAACAAAGCTTCAACTGCAACAACAATCTTCTACAGGCAAGATTAAGAATTAAATTTGCAAAGCTTCACCACAAACCTATCACTTTTTTCAATCACTGCTCCCTGATCATCATGAATTTTTTAAAACAAAAAAATGGGTTTTGTGTGTCTCCTTTCCATCTTTCTGGATCATTTAAAAAAAATTAATTTTGTTACTGTATGCGAAAGTTATGCCATTTTTACTGAAATTGGGTCTCATAGTCATGACCTAGACAATATTCTCCTTCAAAAAATTGTAATCAAAACTCTGCCTCTTCCATTCTAGATGTGGCAATTCATGCAATTGGCCTCTTAATTGTTCTTTCCTAACAATTTTCAAAACTTTTCCTAAATTGACATCCATTATCCCATTCATGCACCTCCACTACCTCAAGCACTTGCACCACAAAGATTCCAGCACTAATGGCCAACAATTTCAAATTCTTGAGAGTTGCAAATGAATAAAATAAAATATCTCCCAATGAAATGATTTTACAATTAAAATTCATGCCAAGAATAAGTGTATGGAAATGGGTTCCTTTCAAAGTTGTTGAAGGAAGAAAAATCAAGAAATATATCATGCCTACAACACCAACATCACACCAAAATTCAGGAAAATAAAATAAATCTTTTTGGGTGTGCAGGATTGCTTGGTACCCCTGGGTGCTCCTACATCAAACACCCAGGGTAAGAAGAAATGTTCCATGAGTTAGAGCCCATGAACATTTGAAGATTCTATGTTTTTTCTTCAACCATTTTTCTTCCTTATCAATCTATTTCTTTTTATTTACCCTACTTTGAATCTTCACATCTCTCCATTCCCTCATCTTTCCTCTCTTTCTTCCTCTCATGTAATTCATCTTGCTACACCATGTTTCATATTTCCATTCCAATTTATCATTCTCAACACCTGCATACAAATTGGCATTAACAAATTCATAGAAATCAATGAATTCTATTTGCTCGTATTTCTTACCTATTTCTCCTTCCTCCTCTTATTTTTGTATGTCAACAAGAGTCATCATACCTTGTTTCTTTTCATTTTGTAACATATTATTTCTGCTCCTAACCATCTCTCCCATTTCACTTTCTTTCACCATTTTTTCAAAATACAAAACAGCTTTAATATTAACTTCAACAAATTTTGAAAAGTCATCAATATGTTAATTTTCTTCTCTTCTCCTACTAGTGCATCATCAATTTCATTATTCTCATATCCAATATTGTAGACCATGTCATTTTCATGTGAATCAATCTTTTCTTTATCATCAAAAAAAATTGAAAATTTAAATTTTACCTCAATGTTTGTAGCAACTTTTGTTTCACCTGTTGTTAATGCAAGCCACTCCTTTTCAGCTATTGCAATATGCTTTAATAAGTCATCTTCTTCTTTATTTCCCACTGCTCCTTCACTTTCCCCATTCACTATCTTCCCCATATACTCTTCTTCACTCTGTGTAATCTTGTGTTCCTCTGTTGCTGCCCCAATCTTTTTTTCCTGATTGTCTAGTGCAATATTGTTCTTTTCTTCTTTCATCTCATCCCTTGCACTCAATTGCTTCATTTTCTTCAATATATTTATGTTCTTCCAAGAACCAATCACTACCCCAACTTTGAAATCATCTTCTCCAACACTTTCCTTTACCTATTTTGCATACAAATCAACGTTAATAATTTCTTTGTAAAACTCAAAAGGAGGAGATAATACCTTTGTTTTTTATGTTACAACTTATTTTCCTGTGCATGCAACTTTATTTTTCTTCTCTTTTATGTCTTCAACAAGATGCACATCTATTGCTACCTCTTTCTTTCTCCATTATTTCTTTGTGCTTCTCTTCTTTTCTTCCTTTCTTGCAACTAAAAATGTGTGGGCTGCTCTCACATGTCTTTCTCTCCATGCTCTTTACATCACAAGGTTGCAACATTGCACTTCTACATTATTCTTTTTATTTTTCTCTTTACCAAACCTCTAATTTTCCTCTTCTATAACTTGCTTCTTCATTTCCAAGCTTTTCTCAAGGGCATCCAATCTTACTTCTATCTTCTTCAACTCTACAATGAACTTCATTTCTCTCACTTTTTCCCAATACTCTTCCCAAAATAACATTCTCACAGGTCTTCAAATGACCCATCTTGTCTTCTTTTTCATAGTCATTTAGAGACTCACAAGTCCCTCTGCAGTTACAAGTCCTCCTTGCAACAATTTCTCACTAACACAACTATCATTTACCCAACAAAGACTCTAGAATATGCTTCCTCTACCCAACCTCTCTCAGTGGAGGAACTCTACACCTTCTACCTAGCTTTATCTCTACTGGAGGATAGTAGTCACAAGTCCTCTTTCATACCTTCAACAAAACTCACACTCACACATTTCAACAAACCCAAATCCTTCAATTTTTTCTCAGTACATAACCAAGAAAAATAACTTATTGTTGCGACACCTCCCAGTCGATCTTCCTTCTCTAATACCATTTGATGTAGTCAACAATTGAGAAACCAAAGAGGTTTGTCAATTGTTGCAGCCTTCATAAATCAACACTTAAAACAATATTTAAATAAAATCTCCAACACAAAATTATTTCATTTGCATTCAAATAAATACTAGAAATTTACAAAATTATCAATACTCAACATGTTATCCATTAACAAAGCTTCAACTTCAACAACAATCTTCTACATGCAAGATTAAGAATCAAATTTGCAAAGCTTCACCACAAACCCGTCACTTGTATCCATCACTGTTCCCTGATCATCATGAATATTTTAAAAAAAATGGGTTTTGTGCTTCTCCTTCCCATATTTTCGAATCATTTTGAAATTTTCAATTTTGTTACCATATGCAAAAGTTATGTCATTTTTACTGAAACTGGGTCTCACGGTCATGAACCAGACAATATTCTCCTTCAAAAAATTGCATTCAAAACTCTACCTCTTCCATTCTAGGTGTGGCAATTCATGCAATTGGCCTCTTAATTGTTCTTTCCTAACAATTTTCAAATCTTTTCCTAAATTGGCATCCATTATCCCATTCATGCACCTCCATTACCTCAAGCACTTGCACCACAAAGATTCTAGCACTAATGGCCAATAATTTCAAATTCTCGGGAGTTACAAATGAATAAAATAAAATATCTCCCAATGAAATGATTTTACAATTAAAATTCATGCAAAGAATAAGTGTATGGAAAGGGGTTCCTTTCAAAGTTGTTGAAGGAAGAAAAATCAAGAAATATATCATGCCTGCAAGACCAACATCACACCAAAATTCAGGAAAATAAAATAAATATTTTTGGGTGTGTAGGATTGCTTGGTATCCCTGGATGCTCTTGCATTAGTGAATGTGCACTCAATTTTTGTGTAGTGTCTCAATTCCAATTTCATGTTATGAAATGGTTCATAAGTTGTTATGTTAATGTCATATCTCATGTTTATGCTTTTTGTGCTTCTTGTATGAAGTATCATGTTCCTATTTGATCTGGTGGCTACTGATGGCATGGAAATATGAAATAAGTGTATGGAAGTATTGTTGGATGTTCATGTAACATCTCCATGTGATCTATGTGTTGCTGATTGGCCGCTTTGGTGCTGCAATGTGTCTTGAGTTGGATTTTTAGGTTATTTGTAGATATCTAGCTAACAGGGCTTGTTCTTTTGCTTGCACCATGTGCTTGGCAGTCTACGCTAGCAATTGAAGATGGTTATGATAGATTTGGGTCTTGACCTATCCCATTTGGGATCGCATCAAGCTAATTCAATTGGAAGTATGTTTTAGGTTCAACTGGTTATGTGCTTCACATTTCATCTACACATTTCCTTGATGTCAACTTAGTTTGATGTGTGCCAACATGTGAATTGTTTTCGATCACATTGGAAGATTTAATAAGGTTTTTTTGGTCCTCTTTATCCTCAAAATAGGACTGCATTATGTTTTGTTGGCCGACTTGTTGAATTCATTGATTATATTCTTTCTTGGTCAACCTAATTGAATTTTTGAAGAATTTTGATGGATATAAATGCAAAATCATTTTAGATGCAAGGAGTATGGAAGAGTGAGCAAGTGCGAAGAAGTGTGAATGTGGAATGTGTTGAATACCCATTAAAGCTAGTGCTATCTAGTGTGAAGAAGAAAGACCAGATGTGCCTTAATGCCTTAGTCGGTAGATTGAATTGTTGAAAAATATTGTAATTCTCTCATAAACTTTCAGTATCCTGCTCTGAGATAGTGAATCTCATCATGTCATTGTATCTTGCTCTTGAAGTTGTGTTTTCTTTAGTTCAACATGTCCTTTGTATCTTGCATTGAGGTAGTGAGTCTTAGTTTGCAAGTCCTTTTTCAAAGTGAGCCTTTATATTGTGAGTTAACTCTCACCGTGGTTTTTCCCTCATTGGTTTTTCCACATAAATCTGGTGTCATCTTGTGGATGTTTGTTTTTGTCTCTTTATCATTGCTACTAATTTGATTAGAAGTTATAATTGCTATATCTTTCATTGTTGAAGTTGCTAAGGTTTTAAACTACTATATCTTTCTGTTGATCTACTTAAGAGTCTGAAGTTGGTATTCTGATTAGGAATTCAAGATTTGGAAGGGTTTTTGTGTGTACTGATTCACCCACCCTCTCAGTCTCTAGGTGTGTTCAACAATTTGTATCAAAGCCAAATTCCTCTAAAGAAAGATTGACTGCTTGAGGAAAAGATCCAAGATGGCACATGATGGTTCATACAAGGGTCTTAGGTTTGATGGGACTAATTATGCTTTCGGGAAACTAAGAATGGAAGGCCACCCAAACTCTCTAGGGTTTGGTGTGTGGAAAATTTTCAAGGATAGTTATGTTGCTCCTACTACTCCTCCAATAGATCATATGGAAATCATATTATATGAATGCAATGTCAAAGCTAAGAATGCTCTCTTATGTGGATTGGCAGATTAAGAGCTCTTGAAGGTGATGAATTTCAACTTGTTAAGGATGTCTAGGAAAAGCTTAGCAATATATATGAAGGTGATACAAAAGTGAAGCAAGCTAAGATGTAGATATTTAAAAGTAGATTTGAGACTCTAAAGATGACAAAAGATGAAACCATTGCAAGCTACATGCTCCAGGTAGAAGAAGTTGTCTTTGGCATCACTGGTCTTGGTGGAGAAGTAAAATAAAGTGAGATTGTGAAGAAGGTTGTGATATCTCTCCCTAAAACTTATAGTCATAAGGTGTATGTCATTGAAGAATCCAAAGACTTGGACCAGTACTTTGTTGATGAAATGTTTGGTACTCTTACTTCCTTTGAAATGAGAGAGTTTGATCATGATGTTCCAAAGAAGCAAGTTGCATTCAAATCTAATAAAATGATTGAAGATGAAGTTGATTATAAAAATGATGACCTTGATGAGGTTGAAGCAAAATTTGTAAGAAGATTGAAGAAAGGAACTGGCAAGTACAAAGGTAAGTTACCTTTCAAATATTTTGATTGTTGTGGAAGAATTGGTCATTTTGCATCTAAATGTCCCTATAAAGAATCTATTGACATCAATGATAACAAAAGAGAGAAAATCGAAAGAGGATTCTATTCTAAGGAAAGTAGTTATTCCTCTAAAGATGAAGATAATTGTTCAAATGATGAAAATATATTCATGGTTGTGGAAGGAAAAAATAACAACATTGGAAAATGTAAAAGGTGTGGTACCTTGCAAAATAGCAAGGTTAATGAAGGATCAATGGCAGTATGGACTTCCTTTCATGAAAAGGAAGAGGAAAATGCTTAGGTGATTGACAATGGGTGTTCTCACCACATCACTGGTGACTAAAGTAATTTTATTAGTCTCAAGAAGGTCAATGGTGGATTTGTTAAGTTTGGTGATGATAAGTCAACACAAATATGTGGAAAAGGTGATATAACAATTAATGGGAAGAACAAAACTGAAGATGTCCTTTATGTCAAAGGTTTCAAACATAATCTCCTAAGTGTCAGTCAAATGTGCAACAAAGGATACAATCTTAATTTTCATGCTAATGGATGTGAGATCACAAAGGAAGGTTATGGAAGGCTTGTTGTTGAAGGAACAAGGACAAATGGTAGTGTCTATCATCTAAATGAGGCTAATGGAAGAATATTCTTATTGGCTCAATTCAGAGAATGTTGGTTGTGACACAAAAGGATGGGGCACATCAACTTTGACAACATGGTGAAGATCATTTCCTCTCATGCAATGAGAGATATTCCTACAATAACAAAGCTTACAAACACTTTATGCAAAGAATGTCATATGGGAAAGAAAACAAAGACTAGTTTCAAAAGCAAGGAGTGCTCTATTTCAATGCCATTAGAGCTGATCCACATTGATCTATGTGGACCTACAAGGATAAGGAGTCAACAAGGTGAAAGGTATTTTATGTTTCTTGTAGATGATTACACTAGAATGACTTGGGTTACATTCTTAAGAGAGAAATCAAAAGCCTTTGATAAATTTAAGATGTTTCAATCAAAAGTTGAAAATGAAATGGATGCTAAGATCAAATGTTTAAGGTCAGCTAGATGAGATGAATTCACCTCATATGATTTTGAAATTTTTTGTGAAGATCATGGTATTAGGAGACATTTGTCTACTCCTAGAACCCCTTAGTAGAATGGGGTAGTAGAAAGGAAGAATATAATAGTGCAATAAATTGCTAGGACAATGATGAAAGATGTTCGGATATGTATTGGAAGGAAGTAGTGCATATTGCGTATATTTTCCTAACAGAGTGCAATTGAGTGTCAACAACAATAAAACCCTTTATGAGCTTTGGTACGAAAGACCTCCGACTATTAGATATTTCAAAATCTTTGGGAGAAAATGCTATATCAAAATAGATGAAGGAGATATTGGAAAGTTTGATTCAAGGTGTGATGAAGGAATCTTTCTTGGTTCCTCAACTAGGAGCAAGGCATACAAATGCTACAAAAAGAGATTGGGAAAGATGATTGAAGGTACAAATTTAAAGGTAGATGAAGACTTGTGTCAAATCTCACATGAACTTGAGGTTTCCAGATCTAATATGCTTCCTAGATTGAAGAAGAAGAAATAGAAGATAAATAAGAAAAGGAACTGTAACCAATGAAGACTCTCAAGAATCTAGGAAAATATGTGCAGAAGAACCACTCTCTGGATCAAATCATTGTAGACAAAAATGAAGCTTTGTTGACAAAGAAGAAAGTTTGCAAAAGAAGCTGAACAAGGAAACTTTTTATTATTATCAATAGTAGAGCCCAAAAACTTTGTTGATGCTAGAAAAGATGATAACTAGATAAAGGTAATGGAAGAAGAACTTAACCAAATTGAGAAGAATCAGACATGGTAATAGTTCACAGACCAGGTGATAAAAATGTTATAGGAACAAAGTGGGTGTTTCAGAATAAGCTGAATGAAGATGGTGAAGTGGTAAGGAAAAAAGCCAAATTAGTTTGTAAGGGCTATTCACAAGTTGAAGGAATTTATTTTGAGGAGACTTTCACTCTGGTAGCCAGAATGAAAGAAATAAGGATGTTTCTTGCTTGTGTTTCTCATAAGAAGTTCAAATTATATCAAATGGATGTCAAGTGAGCTTTCATGAATGGTGATTTAGATGAAGATGTATATATTGTGAAACCAAATGGTTTTTCAGTTAGCAAAGGATACAAACATGGTTTGTAGACTCAAGAAAGCTCTATATGGTCTCAAGCAATCTCCCAGAGCTTGGTATGCGAGATTGGTTAAGTACCTACTTCAGCTAGGATTTGAGAAAGGTAATACAGATAGTAATGTGTACATTAAGGTTTAGGAAGACAAATTGTTGATTGTGGTTGTATATGTTGATGATATCATCTTTGGTGGAGATGAATGTTGGGAAATTAAATGTTAGTGTTCACATAAGTTAATAATACGATTTGTTATCACAACTCACATAACTATTACAGATGTGAGAATAGTTATTTGTTAGAGTTTATTAGTGGCAGGAGTGTTTGTTTGTAATTGAGTTGTTAAAACGACTCAATATATTTAGGGATGTCATTTATGTTGTTTCCTAAATAATAGGATTTATGAATCCTATAAATATGTCAAGTGAATTGAAGAAAAATAAAAGATGACTATATTGTTATTGAGTGCAAAATTTTTTGCCTCTACCATATTTTCTAATATGGTATCAAAGCCAACACGATTAGAGGGATTATAGATCATTATTGCTGAGGCGATGCAAGTGGAGAGGAGATTATGATAAAAATACATAGACGAGTATCATGTGAAAGAGCTGCCACCTTTGTCTTCGTTGTGGTCGTGAGTTTGGGCCCCACAGTGGACGCATTACAAATTTGTTATGTGTGAAGCTATGAAGATATCATTGTTGAAGGATAATCTTGACCCCCGATTTGGAGTGGTGGTTTCATTGTACTCCCCACTGCAAGTATTTGATGCATTGGCTAACCGGCCTTTCATTTCAACTACAGACTCTCATTTTTTTCCAGATCGCACCAGTATTGTTGTGGGATTCATTTCATTGGTGGCTCCTTCCAATTATAGGCTTTCTTAGCACTCATTTGTAGTCGACTCATTCAAATCAAGTTCCTTGAGTTTGGCACTTCATTGACCTAATCGTGCTTTGTTTTGGGATCTTTGCATTTAATCTGCCAACTTTCAAATCACGAATCCCATGCGATGCAACTCGAGGAGAAGATTGGTTTTGAAACAATGTAGTGGAAACAATTGGTGATAAATCCCCCAGTGTAGTCAAATTGGCTCATTATTACCTTGATCGGGATTCAAATTTGTTTAAATTTGTTTTTTTCCTACATTTGGAGTGCATTCTTTGAAGTTTTGAGAAACCCGTATATAGGGTTGGATCATTGTGGTAACAAATCAAGTTCACATTTGTACATTGGAGGCTTTGTTTTCTATGCATGGTTGGTTCGTAGTTTATATGCCCCAATTTACATTGTGGAGGATCTTCTCATTCATAGCAAGTCCAATTGGCCATTGTATTTTCTACGCCCAAGTCCAGTTTCCCTTGATCGGACATATCTATTTCCTCCTGTCTCATTGGCTTCTCATTCTCTCATCCACACATTGTTTGAAGTTCTTAGTCTATTTGTGGACTTGCCTATTCTTCTTATATCAGGCGAGATCATATTATTGATCTGCTTCTGCAGTCAACCTTGTGAGGCATTTTTTCTGTGTGATTCCATTTGAGACTACCATTTGCTTGAACCAGAAGCCAAGCGAGCATGAAGTGATGAATGACTTGTATCAGCCTGTATTCTATTGCTCATTTGAAGCATTGGGTGGATTGGTGAAACATGTGAGTCCTTTCCATTAGTTTCTATGTGTTTTCTTTTTATGTCATTAAGTCGTGCTTCTTTAAAATAGGGTTCGTTTGTCAAAAAATTTAAAAGTGTCAAAAAAAAATGAAAATAAAAATTGGCTCAGTTGTAATTGGATGCATTATTGTTTGAATGTGGCATCCAACTTGAGGGGGGCCTTTATAAGGTTGAGCTTCAAAGTCAAATTTTCTAAGCAAGTAGCAAATCAATGGAGGACGGAGGCAATGGAGGAAGGAGGTCAATAAGCGACCTCTCGTCAGTCACTAATGACGAGGCCGCATGCATGATATGGTGACAAATAAATATGCAATGTGTTTTATATTTTCATCTTTTCAATGTGGTGTGTGAATGCTACAAAAAAGATCGTATTGGAGAGCAGATGACTACAAAGGTCCTCTGACTATGTTAATCCTCTTACTATCGTACTTCATTAGAAGATGATCGGTTAGTGAATACGTTCATTGGAAATGGTGGTCATGTGCATCAAGATCTAGACAGCAAGATCCAGATAGTAACATGCACCCTGATATGATTCACTTTTCATTGTTCCTAGTTATGTGAATAAGTAGAAATTTCACATTGTGGGGGGGACTAATAACCAAAATGACTAAAGTCAAGGGAAACTTCCAATGGCAGTGGTGGTTGTCTATGTTGTTCAAGATTGAGTAGCAACGATTGGTAACAGTGACTACAATAAAGAACATTTTGTTATTATGGAATGTGATGTGAAACGTTTTCTAGTATGAGTCTTTTAGATTTGTGTGGATTTATTCCCTGATGTACAAGCATAGTGGCGAACAAAAGCACCAGTGTAATGTAGTTCATGGATCTTGAAACAGTTTGTGGGAGGATCCAGAAAACCACATGAGGTGAATAGATGGGTGGGTTCCTATTCATTTCCAGGTTTGTGGTAAACCTATGTGAAAACCATGAAAGGTTGATGGGAGGTACCTTTCGTTTTGAATCAAGATCATGACCCACTAGAGTTGGGTCTACTACAGATGTAGGGTGTAAGTTCTTACCATGTTCACACTAAGGGGGGGAATGTTGGGAAATTAAATGTTAGTGTTCACACAAGTAAATAATGTGAGTTGTTATCACAACTCACATAACTATTACAGATGTGAGAATAGTTATTTGTTAGAGTTTGTTAGTGGCAGGAGTGTTTGTTTGTAATTGAGCTGTTAAAACAACTCAATATATTTAGGGATGTTGTTTATGTTGTTTCCTAAATAATAGGATTTAAGAATCCTATAAATATGTAAAGTGTATTGAAGAAAAATAAAAGACGACTATATTTTTATTGAGTGCAAAATTTTATGCCTCTACCATATTTTCTAATAATGATGTGTAATTTTTTTGCAAAAGAGATGCAAAAATAATTTGAGATGTTGATTGGTGAGTTATCCTTCTTCCTTGGGCTTCAAATTATTTATCAAGATGATGGTATCTTCATTTCTCAAGCTAAATATGTCAAGGAGATGTTGAATAATGGGTACTCCCATGGTGACTAGTTGTCACTTGAGCAAATCTGATGAGTCTCTAGAAGTTGATCAAACTCTTTATAGGTCTATAATTGGAGGTTTATTGTACTTAACTACTTCTAGACCTAATATTATGCATGTGGTATTTTGGTTTCCAAATTTCAAGCTAATCCTAAGAAATCTCATGAAAAAGTTGTGAAAAGAATATTTAGATACTTGATAGGAACTCCATATTGTGGCTTGTGGTACAAAAAGGATAGTAACTTTTCTCTCAATGCCTATAATGATGTAGATTGGGTAGGTTGTTTGGATGACCGAAGAAGCATAAGTAGAAGTGATTTCTTTTTTGGGAGATAGATTAGTCTCTTGGTTCAATAAAAAGCAAGACCCGATGTCTTTGTCCACAACTGAAGTTGAATACATTGTTGCAAAATCTTGATGTACTCAAGTGCTTCGGATGAAGTAGACCTTGAATGATGTGAAGGTGGTTTATGATGAACCTATTCCTATATTGTGTGACAGCACAAATGCAATTAATATTTCCAAGAATGCAATAATACAATTCAAGGACTAAACACATCTCTATTTGGTATCACTTTCTAAGAGAGAAGGTTGCAGAGCATGAAGTTAGAATGGAGTATGTGCCTATCAAGAATCAAATTGAAGACATATTCACAAAGGCACTTTCAAAGGATACTTTTGAGTATCTTTGATAGAAGTTAGGGGTTATTACCCCTCCTTGTTCTAACTAGATGCATAAGATGGTGCATCTTTCTAGGGGAGAAATTCTGTCATATCCTTTTCTCTTGGATTGATGTATGCTACCACTTAGGGGGAGCTTGTAGTAAGGTGGATTTTTTATGTATTTGTGCAAAAATTAGTACTCTTGGTCAAAGGGGGAGTATGTGTTGTTTCAATTGAAGATCTTTGGCCCTTTGTCCTTGAAGAGGTTTTGTTGTTTTTGAGTAGGTGTGTGTTTCCTTTTGTCCTTGATGTCAAAGGGGGAGAGTGAGCAGCTATGTTGCCATCAATGCTAAAGGGGAAGATTGTTGGCATTTTTTGTCATTGATGTGCTTGCCTATTGCATTTTCCCAAGGAGATTGTTGTGATGTTAGCACTTGGTGTTGATGATTGGGAGATTGTTGGCATTAGTTGGTATTGATGTCCTTGTTGAAGTTGGCATTCATTGTCATTGTTGACAACATTTAGTATGGGCTAATATTGATGTATGAAAGGGTTGTTGAAGTTCATAGTTGGATTTCATGCCTTATCACACCTTATCTAATGTTTGCAAAAGTTCATGGTTGGATGTTATGTCTCATCTAAGAAGTATTGAGTATGATTTCTATCAGCAAAGTTGGTTTCATAATGATAGATTAATATGAGGATTAGAGGTGTTTCTAATAGTGGAGAGATGTTGTTGAAGGTATAAAGTATTTCTTATGATCTCCCATGATGTTCCTAATAAAGCATGTGTTGCTAAAAGAAAGATCTAGCCTCTACAAGTTGCTTAAGTGTTTTTGGTTAGGAAGTTGCTTTAAAGTATGCTTGGGAGAATGTTGTACATTCCTCTATTGTTGAAGATATGGTCTTACGGTTTTGGATTCAAATTTAGGGCTCGATGTATATTGTGCTCCTATCTTTTTAGGTCACCAGTGTTTTCAATGAGGTTTCTATGAATTGTAGAAGGTTGGCAGTGTTGTTGGTTGTCTAGACTAGTTCGGGAAATGCTCCACATTTCTCTGCATTGATGTATCTACTCATGCGGCTTGGTGAATGTGCTCTCAATTTTTGTGCAGTGTCTCAGTTCCAATTTCATGTGATGAAATGGTCCACAAGTTGTTATGTTAATGTCATATCTCATTTTTATGCAATTTGGGCTTCCTAAATGAAGTATTCTATTCCTATTTGATCTGTGGTGGCTATTGATGGCATGGAAGTATGAAATAAGTGTATGGAAGAATTTTTTAATGTTCATGGAACATCCCCATGTGATCCCCATGTTGCTAATTGGACGATTTGGTGTTGTAGTGTGCCTTGAGTTGGCTTTTTAGGTTATTTGTAGATATATGGCCAACAACACTTGTTCTTTTGCTTGCACCATGTGTTTGGGGGTTTGTGCTAGCTATTGAAGATGGTTATGATAGATTTAGGTCCTAACCTATCATATTTGGGACCATAGCAAGCTAATTCAACTGGAAGTATGTTTTAGGGTTGACTAGTTATGTGCTTCATGTTTCATCTACAAGTTTCATTGATACCAACTTATTTTGATGTGTGCCAGCATGTGAATTATTTTGGATCATATTGGAATTTTTATATTTTTTGGTCCTCTCTATCCTCAAGATAGGACAATATTATGTTTTGGTGGCTGACTTGTTGAATTCATTGATTATATTCTTTCTTGGTTGACCTAATTGAAGTTTTGAAGAATTGAGGTGGATAAATGCAAGATTATTTCAGATGCAAGGAGTATGGAAGAGTGAAAAAGTGTGAAGAAGTTTGAATATGGGATGTAATGAATATCTAATGAAGCTAGTGATATACTGTGAACAAGAAAGATCGGATGTGCCTTAATGCCTCAGTCAGCAGAGTGAATTGTCGACAAATGTTGTAATTCTCTCATAAACATTTTGTATCATTCTCTGAGATAGTGAATCTCATCAGGTCCTTGTATCTTGCTCCTGAAGTTTTGTTTTCTTCAGTTTAGCAAGTCCTTCATATCTTGTGTTGAGGTAGTGAGCCTTAGTTTGCAAGTCTTTTTTGGCAGTGAGCCTTTATATTGTGAGTTAACTCTCACTGTGGTTTTTCCCTCATTGGGTTTTCCACGTAAACCAGTGTCATCTTGTGGATGTGTTTTTTTGTCTCTTTATCATTGTTGTTGGTCTGATTAGAAGTTATAAATGTTATATCTTTCATTG